>BQNB010134035.1:0-18373 GCA_026074375.1 Tanacetum coccineum | reverse complement strand
TCCCATGTAGCGACTTTCGTCTCGGCACATCACAACCTTGCGGCTAAGTGACCAGGCTTTTGACACCTCACAGAGACTAGTATCGGGACTCACGGACCTTTGGATTTAAAACCCTTAGACTTCCCGTTTATACGTAGAAAAACTACAACTAAAGCAAATTAGTCTTAGTTCAAAAATATATTTAAATTAAAGAAAAAGAGATTTTCCCTATATTTATTCAAACATAACACTTAACAATTAACACTTATTTAAGCAACGGTAATCCTTGACCTTTTTGAAGGATGCAACATCGGTTGTGAGTCGGCAAGATGCAGCAAACTTTTATCAGTCTCGGACTACTACTATGGGCTTTCTTTTGAAGACTGCAATATCGGTTGTGAGCCGACAAGATGCAGCAAACCTTTATCAGCCCACAGTTTATATTATTCATGACACATATTATTATTATTATTATTTTTATAACATAACTTATATTACCATGACATAGAAAAAATTTCTTTTTAGAAAATTTTAGTATATAGCTGAACTAAGATTAAATAGATTAATGTTATCGACTACATTAATAAAGCTTCAAATTCAAAAATTGTCGATTTAAGCTTAATTTTCAAAAATAGCACTTATTATTAGTCTGGTTAGGAGCTTATGGGAGAAAAAGCCACAAATTACACTTATGAGCTCTTAAGATTTTCAAATAATCCTTGCTTAGCATCAAACTTATACTTAACACTATCATTTTTCGTTCTTCGTAAAATTAAAATCCGCGAATACTTAGCCTAAAAGTTAAGGAACAACCTAAGAGCTCAACACGCTCGATCGAGTCAAAATTTATTCTTATTCTACCCTACAGGAAAGTCAAAATTGTGACAAAACACTTATTTTGTTTTTGAATTTTTTTGGATTTTTAGTGGTAAAAATGGGATTACGTGAAAACAACAGCTGCAAGCATAATCAAATCGAAGACCCTCCCCCATACTAGAACTGAACATTGTCCTCAATGTTTTAAGCAGGGTCTCTACGCAAATCTAAGGCCGTTTATTGGGTATGCCAAAAGTTAAACGTTAGTCGATAAGATTTGGATATCGGATTCCCAAAATGAAGCTGAGGATGTGAAGCTCTTGTGATCGAAGGACAAAAACCGCGAGCACGAGAGGCTTCAAAAATCCGGGCAATCCTGAACATACAATCAAAACACAACACACGGAAAATGGAAGAGGCGAGCCTCCTCACAACAACACACTTATTCATTACTACATACTACTACTACGGATAAGCATGGGTTGCCACCCACGTAGCGCCTTGTTTTTGTTAACCGAGTCACAAGCTCGACTCGACCCCGAATTCAATGGTCCATGGGGAAAGTTTGGAGATCCGGGACAACCATCGGTGGTATGTCCCCTCCAAAGTAGTGTTTAAGTCTATGACCATTCACCTTGAAGTTTGGCCCGTCGGTTTGAGATAACTCGACGGTGCCATATGGAAAAACTTGGGTAATGATGAATGGTCCGGACCAATGGGTCTAAAGCTTGCCCGAGAAAATCTTCAATCGAGAGTTAAAGAGGAGGACTCGATCACCAACACTAAAAACGCGGTTTTTGATCTTGGAGTCATAGATTCTATTTGTTTTCTCTTTATAGATGAAAGAGTTCTCAAAGGCTTGATCACGAAGTTCATTTAATTTGTTGAGTTGTAACCTTTTCGATGATCGCCCCTCGGTCAGAGGACCATAATGTCAATGCTTAAGGCAGTAAGCGTGTGCTCGAGCTCAATTTTTTCCCCCCCGGTTTTTAGATGACATGCCTTTTCCGTACAAATCGAACTTGTAAGTAGGTACACTCATGGGTGTTTAGTAATGTACGGAAGCCCTTATGTAATCATCTAATTTATCCGACCAAGAGGCACGGTTTTCGCCTACGGTCCTTTCAAGAATTCATTTCAAGCCACGATTGGAAACCTCAACTTGCCTACTTGTTTGTGGGTGATACGCGGTGGAGAGACGGTGAGTAACTCCGTATTTAAGCATGACCATTGCAAACTGGTCATTGAAAAAATAGGTACCGCGATCACTAATGATAACACGAGAGGTACCGAATCGGGCAAAGAGAGATTTAAGAAATTTGCAAACAACTCGGAGCGTATGGTGGGAAGCGCTTCGCTCAACACCATATCGACAGGAAATAGTACGACGTCTACGAGTAACGATATTTGTTCCATCGAGGGGGGGGGGGGGGGTGAAGACGGGAACGGTCCCTTGAAATCGATGCCCCACACATCAAAGATTTCGCAAACTTGAATTGCATTTTGAGGCATTTCATCACGTTGCGAAATTTTTCCCTGACGTTGACAAGTGTCACACCGTGTGACCAAGTCATAGGCATCTCGGTAAATTGTGGGCCAATAAAATCCCGAGTCAAAAACTTTCTTGGTGGTATAGTTGGCACCGTAATGTCCCCCGATAGGTCCATTATGGCAAGCTGTGAGGATGTCGACAGCTTCTTGGCCCGAAACACACCGCCGGATTACTTGATCCGTGATTAAGATTGATTCAACCCTTTGGAAATATAAATATAAATATAAATATAAATATACTTATAAATATATAAATAAGAGGAAAGAATCAAAAAATCACAATTATAGTAAACCGGGAGTATGAATTCCCGGGTCATTATCCCCAACGAGGAATGCAATTGAAAGTCGAGAGTCGTTTTGAGAATCGATGCTTGAATGAAACAAGATTGGGATTGGTTTTCTAAAACTAACGGGAAAAATTAAAGCAATTACAATAAAATACAAACAAGGCAACAACAAATTAAACAAAAAACGTAAAACGAATCTTATAAACGCATATAAAATATCACAACTCATTTTAACCCTACACTAGAAATTTTTGCATGTAAACCTCAAAAATGACAAAAAAAAATTTCTAAAAAAAATATATGTTTTTTTGGCTTTTTAATATTTTTTTATGAATTAAAAACTAATTTAATCTATTTAAAACCCTAGAAAATAGCAAATAAATACCTAAAAATTCCAAAAAATGAATTTCTATCTAGAAAGTAATAAAACGATAAAATTAAGAAAACGATTTTTTAATTATTTTTTATAATAAAATTTTATTAATTAAACTAATTTTAGAAAGCTAAAAAATGGAAATTAACATCTATAAGTGGTAAAAAATAATTTTTAATTCTTGTAAACCTAAAAAATATTTAATTTTAATCATAAAAACAATTAATTTTTATAATATTTCCTGAATTCATTTACTATTTTTTTTTTTAACTTTTTAAAATTTTTACCTACGAAATTAATTAAAATTAACAAATAAAGATAGAAAATTCCGAAAAATTACTGAAAAGTCCTAACAGTTATGAAAAAGATAAAAATAAGTTTGATCTCACAGCTTATCAAATAAGCTAAAAATAAGCCCAAACTAGCTACAGCTTATAATAGAAAATAAGGGCTCAAAATGATGATAAAAGAATTGATTTTGCAAGGTATAACGAAAAAATCCCATGGGTGCTAGTGGTAGTGAGTGCGGTGTTAAAATGCTTGGTTGATGGTGGTTGAGGTCCCGGGTTTGAGCTTAGGCTCACTTGGGGCTTCCCACTATCCCAAGCATTTTTATTTTTGCAAAATTTTTTAACAACTTTTTAAGTAAGCTCAAAACAAGAAACTTTTGCAAAGACACTTTTTATATAAGCCCAAAATAAGCACACAAATAAGCAATGAAAGACAGAAATGCTTTTTAATCTTAAGGGCTTAAAATGCTAACTGTTTGGTGTTTTTGGGACAAATAAGCTAACAAAGAAGGCAAATGAGCTTAAACAAACTTAATACTAAACCTAATAAGCAAGAACAAACGAAAATAAGTAAAGAAGGTAAGCAAATAAGCAGAGAAAATCAAATAAGCAAACTTGGCAAAAGGACAGTTAAAACAGTTAAGGGGCACTCTTTGGGCTTAAAAATAAGCCACAAAATGGATCTTTATGGGATATTGGCTTACACCCTCTTAAAACTCATACAATAAGCTATAATTATGAACAAAAACATTTAAGTTTGAAACAAAGATAGGCTAGGAAAAATGCTGGCTAAATTAGCTGTTTTTCAATCAGTACAAGTTGACTTTGCAAACAGGATTTTACCAAATTTAAGACTAACTTTAAGCTTAAATAAGCAATTGTAAATTAATAAAAAGCAAATTAATTAAGTCTAGTATCAAATAAGCAAATAGAAACAAAAGTCTAGCAATTTGATCAACAACTAGTCACTGAAAAAGCAAAATGAAATAAGCTAAAATGCCCTAGTGCAGGGCATTGATTTTGAAAAACATCAATTTTGAGCTTAAAAATAAGCTGTAAAACAGAATTTTGAGGACTTAAAACCCAAAAACAGATTATCTTTGCACTTCAAAGAACCAGTATCATCCATCAAAAAGCATTTTGAATTAAAGAATAAACAAGAAAAGCTAAATTAAAAAGGCTGTTTATCAAGAACAACACTTAATGAAAATTTTTAACCAGAAATATGACAAAGTCAAAAGCACTCTTGCAGACTCAAAGACTTGGTGTAAAACTTGTTTTAACACTCAAATAGACACAAAAAATAACACTCAAATCAAATAAACCAAGATTAAGGGCTAGAACTCCTATGGTGGCCAACACTCTCAGATTCAAAACTCAATAATCATGAAAACTTGATTTTAAGATTTTTAAACTACAAAGCTCAAACAAACATGTCTAGATGATGATCTAAGAATAAATAAAAGTGACCCAAGTGTTCTTAACCAATTTGATCCATTTTCAAACCATGAACATAGGCAAACCAAACACCCCTTTAATCATATTTTACAAATTATAACCTGAAAAATTTGATTGATTAAGGCCAAACTTACATAGACTAGATAATAAATAAGGTTAATAAGCACTACTAAGCAAATTTTAACAACTATTTAGCACTAAGATAAATTAAACATATTATGCAAATTTTAAGCTACTTAAGACAGATTTAAGAAAAACTTGCATAAATGATCTCTAGACTACAAGATAAGCATAATAAGAATTAAATAACATAAATAAGCATAGATAGGAAGATATCAATAAGCAATAAGCACAAATAAGCAGTCAAACAATAAATAAGCTAGAAAATAGAAAATGGAAACTTACAAAAAATCCAGCTTTTGTATATTATATTCAAGCTCAAAACAACTTATCACAATCCTAAACTTATCCACAATTAAGGCACTAACCCATAGGCCCATCCAAAATTTACCCATGCTCTATAGAGTTTTTGATGATTTTTTGGTGTTTTTTAGATTTTTTAAAGTAAAAACAGTTAATAAAAGTGATAAAAACAGTAACAAAGGCAAAGATTAAGAAGCTAAAAGCTTAGTGAAGCTTTTAGGTCAGATCAATAAGCTACATCATAGCTTAAAAAGCTTAACAGGTTATATTAAATGATCAAACGTAGAATCTTAAAAACAATACCTCAAACTTTTCATTAAAAACTTAAACTTTTACAAGGAATTTGAAATACATAATAACTTTAAAAAACTAATAAAATACATTAAAAAGAGACTAAAAATCTCTCTCTCCTTTCTACAAGGGTTAAGCCCTCTATTTATAGGATAGGATAGATGCTTCGAGGTCTTTTAGCTGGTTTTCTTGTGTGAGAGGAAAAACAACATCAATCTTGGCCCTTCAAATCAACTTGTGCTTCTTTAAATTCATCTTAGCCCTTGGATGTTTGCCACACAATCTTTCCCCAATGATTGCTTTTGGATTGCCAACGTGTCAGAGCAAAACGTCAGTCATTGCATCATTATTGGCTTCTAGAAGGTGGGTTTAAACCTTGAGGTAAGTGTAATTTTAGAAGTGGAGAGTGAACAGTGAAAATGGGGGTGGAGCGGGAAAAGGGGATAGTTCATATTGTTTTGATTGGTGCCGGGTGATGATTTGGTGAATTGGCAACATGGTCCTCAACTGATATAATATATAACATCTTTATCCTTTTGTGGTGCAATCGTTGGTCCTTTAAGTTATATAACGATTAGGCACCATTAGTCCTTAAAGGACTAACGAAGTGTTAAAAAGGGGTCGTGGTTAACGGAGTTATAAGGGTGTGTGGTTTGGACTAGTGTTGGGCCGGGTGTGGTATAAAAAGGATTTGGGCTTTTTATAAGGTTTTAGGTTTTGTAAGATTTATATTAAATAGGCTGACCCGGGCCTACTAAGGTGGGTACGGTGGGCTCACTTTTGGAATTAGGTTTTCGGGTCGGTATTTGATGCACTTTCCAATACCTCATGCTCGGGTTGACTTAGACTTTTGACCTTCTTACGGTCTGTCCGTTCTCGTCTGCCGTTTTGGTCGTTTTGGCTTCGATTTTGTCTTTTCTTGGAAATTCTGTTCCTGCATTAATACAAATGTAAAACATACAAATACAATGTATTTTTGGTACGTTTTTAGTCATTTAAGTCTAATTTTAGTGGTCAAAGGTATGTGTAATTAAACGCATACCAAAATCCCCCATACTAAGATATTGTCGTGTCCTCACACAATGCTATAAGTAAGCACTTAGAAAACTAAGAATCTCGATCCCCCTCGACTAATTACCTCGAAAAGTAGCTAAGTGTTCATCGAGGGGAATTAAAGAATCAAGAGTTTTAGAAAAGCCCCCGTTTTTACCATTTTTAAAGATAAACACTTATTCCTACTATGTTTGTAGTTTTCTTTCATTATTTTTTTAACAACTAACTTATTTGACTTTCGTTATTTTCATAACCGTTAGGGATCATAGAACAAGATACATTTTGATCCGAGAATGCCCCAAAAAGGATAATCTTATCGTTCCCGACTTTTCACTAGCTCCAAACCAAGGCTTAAAACTAAACACTGTTAAATATCAGTTGAAAAAAAAAGATGCTAACACTACACAATTAGCAACTTAGTGAACTTTTCACATCCCGACAATTAATATATCTTAGGGTGAAAGTGTGGCAATATTGAATTTCAACCAGAATCAACGTTTTTGCAAAATTCTATATGTTTTCACGTTCACCCGATAATAATGATTTGAAGGCGAATCATCTCATGTAGGCAACTTTCTTCTCGTCACAAAATCCCAACCCTGCGGGTAAGTGACCAAGCCTTTTGGACACCCCCACATAGACTATATCGGGACTCACGACCTTAGGTTTTCAAAACACCGATAGGATTTCCCGTATATACAATCTTATTTAAAAACCTTAAAATAATAGTCAAAGTTCAAAAGCATATTTAAATTAACAAAAAGAGATCTATTTATTAACTCAAACTTAATATTAAACCATAGACATTGATACGAATTGTAACCCATCGACTTTTAAGAAGGCTGCAACATCGGGTTGGGATCCCGGCAAGATACAACAAACTTTTATTCAGTCTCGGATTTTTATTCTTACTATGGGCCTTCTTTAGAAGGCTGTAACATCGATTGTAGAAGCCGGCAAGATAACAGCAACTTTTATCAGTCCTACAGATTATAATTATTTTTTCATTTTCATCATTTTTCATATAATTTTATTTAATAGAAGAAAGACTTCTTTTTTGAAAAAGTTCAAGATAATTATTTGAACTAATACTAAATTATTTTGCTATTAACTACATAAAAATTATGATTTAAAGGTTATTTTGTAATCTCCAAAAATAACACGTATGATTAATCCGGTTAGGAGCTTATGGGAGAAAAACCCACAAATTACATACATGAGCTCTTAAGATTTCCAACTAATCCTTGTTTAGCATCCCACTCATACTTAACTCTATCATTTTTCGTTCTTCGCAAAGATTCGCGAACGCTTAGTCTAAAAGTTAAGGAACAAGCTAGAGCTCAACACGCTCGATCGGGTCAAAATTTTATTCTTATTCTACCCAGCAGGAAAGTCAAAATTATGACAAAACACTTATTTTATTTTTGAAATTTTTTTAAATTTTTTCATTTTTTTGAAATTTTGGTGGTAAAAACGGGATTACGTAAAAACAACGACTGCAGGCATAATCAAATCGATATATCCCCTCCATACTAGAATTAAACATTGTCCTTAATGTTTTAAGAAGGGTCTCTACGTAAATCCTAAGCCGTTTATTAAGTATGCTTAAAGGATGAAACTTATTCGATAAATAGGATAAAATTTACCTAAATTAAGCTGAGGATTTGAAGCTCTTGTGATCGAAGGACAAAACCACGAGCACGAGAGGCTTCAAAAATCCAGGACAATCCTGGATAATCATAAACACAATTTAACAAGAAAGGAAAGAGGCAAGCCTCTCACAACAAAAAACACTTATTCATTACTACATAATATAACTACTGATAGACATGGGTTGCCTCCCACGAAGCGCTTGTTTAGGGTCACTAAGCTTGACCCAATCCCCGAATTCATTTATCCTTGAGGAAAGTTTGGAGATCCGGGACAACCAATTTTGGTACGTCTCCTCTAAAGTAGTACTTAATTCGATGACCGTTCACTTTGAAATTTGGCCCGGAGTTTTGAGATAACTCAACGGTGCCATATGGAAAGACTTGGGTAATGGTGAACGGTCCGGACCAATGGGATTTTAACTTGCCCGAGAACATCTTCAATCTAGAGTAAAGAGGAAGACTTAATCACCGACGTTAAATAGCAGTTTTTGATCTTGAGTCATGGACCCTCTTTGTTTTCTCTTTATAGATCAAAGAGTTTCTCATCAGCATGATCACGAATATCATTTAGTTCATTTAGTTGAACTTTTACAGTGAGACGGCCCACGTCTCAAGTCCAAAGTTATGCATGCTTCAAGGCCAATAGCATTGTGCACAGAGCTCGATCGGTAGATGACATGCCTTTTCGTATACGAGCTTGTATGGAGTACACCCGATGGGTGTTTTGTAAGCTGTACGGAAGGCCCAGAGTGCATCATCTAGTTTATTCGACCAAGATGCACGATTTTCACCTACGGTCCTTTTAAGAATTTATTTCAAGCCACGATTGGATACCTCAACTTACCCACTTGTTTGTGGGTGATACGCTCATAATTACAATGCTTTAAGGCCCAGTAAGCTTTGTGCTCGAGCTCGATCGGTAGATGACATGCCTTTCCGTACACGAGCTTGTAAGGAGTACACCCGATAGGTGTTTTGTAAGCTGTACGGAAGGCCCATAGTGTGTCATCTAATTTATCCGACCAAGAGGCACGGTTTTCGCCTACGGTCCTTTTAAGAATTCGTTTTAATCCACGAGTATATATTTGTTCCCTCTTGAAGACGGGAACGGCCCCATGAAATCGATGCCCCACACGTCAAAGATTTCGCAAACTTGAATTGCATTTTGAGGCATTTCATCACGTTGTGAAATTTTTCCCTGACGTTGATAAGTGTCACACCGTGTGACTAAGTTATGGGCATCTCGGTAAATTGTGGGCTAATAAAATCTCGAGTCAAAAACTTTCTTGGCGGTATAGTTGGCACCGTAATGTCCCCCGGTGGGTCCATTATGGCAAGCTATGAGGATGTCGACAGCTTCTTGGCCTGAAACACACCGCCAGATTACTTGATCCACACATATTTTGAACAAATAGGGGTCGTCCCAAAAGTAGTGTTTAACATCCTTAAAAAACTTGTTCTTTTGCTGGGACGACATCCCTTTAACCACAAAATTCCCCTCATGGTAGTTTGCAAAATCGGCAAACCATGGGGTACTATCATCACTACGAAGAGCAACTAAACCAAGATTCTTGAGAGGAAATGTTTCCGTAATTTCCTTGTTCTTGAGCTTATCTTGATGAGGGTTCTCTAATCGGGACAAATGGTCGGCGGCGAGATTTTCTACTCCCTTTTTATAACGGATGTGAACATCAAATTCTTAGAGCAGAAGAATCCACCAGAGTAATCTTGGCTTAGCATCCTGCTTAGCAAGCAAATACTTTAGAGCCGAATTGTCCGGATACACTATGCTTTTGGACAACACAAGATATGGCCGAAATTTCTCGAAAGCATACACTACAGCTAAAAGTTCTTTTTCCGTTATAGTGTAATGTGCTTAAGCTTCAGTCATTGTTTTGCTTGCATAGTGTATCGGCTAGAAGTATTTGGTCTTACGTTGACCCAAGACTACCCCAACAGCAAAATCACTTGCATCGCACATGACTTCAGCTTAAGGGTCTCGAATGCTTCGATGCATTCCTTCGAGAAGATAAACGGAGTTTCTTTTTCAAGAAGATGGGTCATAGGTCGGGCAATTTTGGAAAAATCCTGAATAAATCGTCGGTAGAAACCGGCATGACCCAGAAAACTCCGAATACCCTTTACGGTAGTGGGATGAGGTAATTTTGCAATGACATCAACTTTTGCCTTATCAACCTCAATCCCAGTTTTAGAAATCTGATGGCCAAGGACTATGCCTTCCTTAACCATAAAGTGGCACTTTTCCAAGTTTAGAACAAGATTGGTGTCTTCACACCTTTGGAGCATCTTGTCTAAATGGGAAAGGCAAGAGGAGAAAGAATCACCGAAGACCGAGAAATCATCCATGAAGACTTCTACGATTTTCTCGATCATATCGTGAAAGATAGCAACCATGCACCTTTGGAACGTGCCCGGTGCATTGCATAAACCAAAAGGCATCCAACGATAGGAAAACGTCCCGTAAAGGCAGGTGAAGGTAGTCTTTTCTTGGTCAAGTGGCTCAATCGGGATCTGAAAATAGTAGGAAAATCTGTCCAAAAAGCAATAGTACTCATTTCCAGCTAATCTTTCAAGCATCTGATCCATAAATGGTAACGAGAAATGGTCTTTACGAGTTGCATCATTGAGTTTTTGATAGTCGATGCAAACTCGCCATCCCGTAACCAACCTAGTGGGTATTAATTTATTTTCTTCATTTGTTACCACGTTTACGCCTCCCTTCTTAGGGACACAATGAACCGGGCTCACCCAAGGACTGTTAAAGATAGGGTAAATTAACCCGACATCAAGAAGTTTGATAACTTCCCTGCTTAATAACTTCATGGATTTTGGGGTTAACCCTTCTCTGATGTTTCTCGGATGAAATATTTAAGTTGTCAAACCTACTTGAAAGGGTATTAGATTTGCATCTACCTTTTCCGTGACAAAGATTGGATTATTTGGAATAAAGGGAGATGGTGATTAAAAGAATTGTTGTGTTGGAAGGAATCTAGTGATTTAGATCATTTTATGACTCTTTTGAAAATTTAGATTAGTGACCCAGACGCGAAGAAAGATATTCTAGTGTGAGAAATTATATTCAGAGATGTATTACGACATTTCGATTAAGCATGCAAGTTTATCTAGCACGCTCAACACAATAATCTAACAGTTTAATGTGTAGACTGTAGACACTAAACCTTATTTATCATTCATTTAACCTAACATTTGTGTAGATGCCCACAATTAACATGTAAGTTTTTGTAAGATGACTCAAACATAACATGATATTTTTAAACAATGTATATGCATCATGTAATACTTGTTAGCATTTTAGCATTTGGAGCATGTGTTATTTAGATAAACTAAGAGTTATTTTATCTAAAATTGCTAGAAAAAGGGGGCTAAACGCTTTTACTCAACAAAACATGACATTAAATAGCTTAAGCAAATATACATTGAGCATAAGTTATACATAAAAGAATTTAATTTTCATTACATTTGGGAGAAGTTATCATATTAACCTTCAAAGCACATAATGTGAAATGCAGTTTCTAGATTGACTAAGGAGCAACTAATTTCTATTCTTAGTGTGCACTCCTAATGAAATACTAAGTCTTATTGATTGTTAGACTACATTAGGCCTTATTTAGGAAGAGGCATTTAATCAAAATTTGAGAATGAAGTATGAGACTATCAATAAGTGGTCTCAATTCAGGCTAATACACTCGACCATTTTTACGGGTTTATACAATGATTCCAACTCATCTACTTAGAAGCAATTCAACTGTTAGGTCAAATTGAATTTCTAGTGAATAAGATTCTCAGTAGTCATTCTCATTTAAGACAAAATAGAATTCCTATATTTGCCTAATGAAGTGTAGCAAAGATAAAATTTGTATTATCTTATCATAAATGTCCTAACATGACTCAACTAACATGCTTTAATTCTGGTTTGCATAATCCTAATTAAAATATGTGGAATTCTAAGGTTAAATGATAGAGCAAACAAGTTGTTGTAGGTTTAAGAGAGAATAAGTCATCTAGAACATAGGAGTATGCTTAAGAGTGACAATGTGTAATGCTCTAGAATGAGAGTGTTCAAAGAATGCACCTTTGCATGTCTTTTATGAAAGAAATCATAATTTAGGTTATTTAACTCAATAGATCTTGTGAATGTTTCTTTGTATAATTATGATGATGATTTACGAAAGGTTAGTTACATGTATGTTGAACCTTTAAGCAAGAGATTCATAAGAGGAAGATGTTTTAAAATCTAATGCAATAGGGTGAATTTACCTAAACCGAAGATGAATCTAAGAAGAAGGATCCATCGATCCGTGGAGGTGCCAAATTTGGGCAAGGATCATTTTCCCACTATTTGAGAGACGGAATTGAAATTAGGTTATTAGGAGAAGCTTATATAAATTATAAGGGTTCTTGGTTTGAGTTTTCGGAAATGACATCCAAGACTTGCTTATCAAGTTGTAGTACTTATGAGTTTCTCGATGAAAATTCATAAGTCGTCAATTCTACTTAGAGTGTGTTAAGCTTAGCCTGTATAATTTGACCATAGCTAATAACACAACATTTGAACACTTTAGACTCAATGAAACATCTTCACTACAAGTGTGAATTGCAATTCGATGACTAATCTTGTTGTCTTGCAATCGACTTCGTGATTTCATGTAATAAAAAAGAGGATGGTTAACATGTAGACAAAGGAATATATCTTATGGGTTATTTGATGGATATTTCGTGATTAGGATAAAATCCTTAGATCTCGATTTCATGTTTGTATTCTAATTTTGTAATTAGATTGAATGATGAGATTGATTATCATTTGAATAATAATCATCTTCATATTCAAAATCCTCTTATGATTACTTACTGAAAGAAGGCACAAAAATGGTTTGTGGAATATGTTCAATTATTCCTTAGCCCCTAACCATTTAGATGTTAAAAGGGTTCTTATATGGTGAATAAGAAATAGTATGCTTATTTGGTAAAGTAAGAGAAAGTTTTGATAAGAAGAGAATTTGAGCATTGAGTTGTGCTTTTGAATTGTTTGAGCAAAGTTACATATGTTGTGCATTTGCTCATGTTTGGCTTTTCGGAAACAACGAACAAAAAAAACAACAAAACCCACTTTATCAATTGCATGTTGCAGGTAAATCTAATTGAGTATTTCGGATGAAACATTCAAGTCGTCAATCCTACTTCATTGTGTATTTTATGCATATTTTTGCCAAATATTTAGAACACAACTATTGGACAAGTAGACTCAATATGACATCATCTTCATAAGTGTGAGTTATGATCCGATGCATATTCTTATCATCTTGGAAAGGAATGTCGTTATTTTCATATCAATCGAGTGTGATTGAGTATGTAGGTTTAAGATAATATCTCTTGTTATATTTTGATATAATCTTAAAGCTAAACAAATGAGAATCCAATACTCGAAAACTTGTCAATTAGATTCGATAATAACAACAATCATAGTTTGAATAATGAGTTGATATATATTCGAAATCTTTCTTGACCCTCACGAACACTCTTTTAAAAGAAGATAAATAAATATTTTCATAGTGTGTTCCACTAATCCCAAGACTAGTTATAAGTGTGAGGTTGATGAATAATGACAAGTTAATTTCTTACTTCAAGATTGTCATATATTTTGCGTGTGCGAAAAACTATTTGTTGTTATGCATAGTATGCTATGTTTGTCATTTTATTAGTGGTACGAAATGATTTTTTAACTCATTTTTAATACAACACACGTCTTTTGTAAAACACTATATGTTTATAAAAAGAATATAATTATATGTGTGTGTTAGAACAATGCAAGCACAAGCAAAGTTTAAAAATACCATTTCTTTTACTTAATTACCAATGTATTAATACAATCTTTTATTTTGTTTAGCCAACCCAAGGTCAAACACCGCAAGATGATGAAAACATTTAGACATCTTGTTGGAAGAGAGTTGATGTGTTGGAAATATTTTAGTGATGAGTTTTAATATATGATCTTAGGACATTAATTTTTTTTCACACACTTGACAAAACTATTAATCTCTCATTCCTAAGTGTGTTACTAACTTAATATGATTCTCACAAGATGTTTATGTAAACACTTATAAATAAGTGATCTATGTCTATATGCAATGCACTAAACCAATTTTGATCAGTCAATGAGGTGACCAACTTAACGCAAGGAAATTCTAGCGTAATTTCTATTAGGAATAATCTGAAAATAGAAACTAACATCAAACTAGCATACATGGAACATGAGTTTAGTTATATAATTTAGCACAATTACGCAACTAGTATGATTACTTTATTAATATTCTCTTTAACAAGTTGAAACAAAAGTAAACACACATAATCATCTAGCATACACATAAGGATATTCGTCGTTGTTTTGTATATTAGATATAACGATGTATACTTAGCTTGATTTGATATGAAAATAAAATAGTTCCTCCCCATTTCAAAAATTAATTAAGATCAATATTTTGAAAGGACAAATACACTATTTTTCAAAGATATATCAATTAGAAATGCCCGACTCAAAAGAAAATATAAAATACAAGTTTTACGTTAGAACGAAACTCAAAGTTTTGACCACTATATAGTATTTTTCATTTCTGACTTATTTAAGTTTAGAATGAATACTTGGAAGTATTTTTAAATGAATGTAGACTCAATTATCTTCGAAATGGCCGGTGGCACGACTTCTACGAACTTACCGTTAATTTTATATGATTTTTCGAAATTTGCCAAATTCTACTGAAACAGACAGATGGCCCCTATAAAGGTGACGGCCCCCAGATATATTTGGGGGCCGCCCTAGCATTTATGGGACTGCCACCAAAGACCCAAAAACACGTTTTTAGTATAAAATCATTTGGTGACTTAATGTAGGGACGTAGGACTTCAGAAAGTTGTTTCAGCAAATGAAATACCTGTTTTAGACATTATTTCTACTCTTACGACTTAGACAAACATAAGTTAACACTTCCAAGTTCTTTTGAGAAAAATTTCCTTCAAGCTAGTATCGAATTTATTTAATAACCAAATTGTATGGAATCAAACAACAAAAAACACATTTTCATATTATAAATCCCCCTTCATGGGTAATTTTTACCATGAATCCGTAATCTATGTTTAAAAAACCATTTGTTTTGAAAACTAGAGCGATGTGGCTCTGATACTAATTGCGTCACCAGTTTGTGAAATTAATGTGCCTGAAAAGATTAAATCTTCATGTGAAGATCCACCAGACCTAGAACTCAAAGACTTACCATCCCATCTTGAGTATGCGTTTTTGGAGGGTGATGACAAATTACCCGTCATAATCGCTAAAAACTTGAAAGATGAGGATAAGACCGCCCTAATCAAGGTTCTTAAGTCACATAAACATGCCATAGCTTGGAAGATTTGTGATATTAAGGGGATAGATCCACAGTTTTGCACCCATAAGATTTTGATGGAAGAAAATGCCTAACCCATGGTCCAACATTAGAGAAGGGTTAATCCCAAAATCCATGAGGTTATTAAGTAAGAAGTTATCAAACTTCTTGATGCCGGGTTAATTTACCCTATCTCTGTCAGTCCCTGGGTGAGCCCGGTTCATTATGTCCCTAAGAAGGGAGGCGTAACCGTGGTAACAAATGAAGAAAATGAATTAATACCCACTAGGTTGGTTACGGGATGGCGAGTTTGCATCGACTACCGAAAACTCAATGATGCAACTCGTAAAGAACATTTCCCGTTACCATTTATGGATCAGATGCTTGAAAGATTAGCTGGAAATGAGTACTATTGCTTTTTGGACGGATTTTCTGGCTATTTTGTTGGGAATTATATTTGAGTTGATAAGACAAAACATGAATGAAACAAGATGGAAACAAAAGGACCAAAGTCGTCATTGTGGGATTCTACAAGATGTAGAAGAAAATAAAGATTTGGTCAACAAGAGATAATGATGAAGAGATAAAGATGAATATTTAATTTGGTCAAAATAAAGATTTTGTCATTAATATCTTTTAATAGTTTCCATGTAAAGCCTTGACTCATTATGTTATAAAAGGAGGTCTAGGCATAGTATGTTTATCATCCATCATAGTTAGATCTCTCCAATGAGAGTCTAATAGTTAGCTTATTAGTAGTTAGCTTATTAGTTAGTTTATAGTTTATGTATTAGTATGAATAAAGAAAACCTTGTTTGATAACTTATTGTTCTTGTTTATTCCGCTGCGTATATAAGTTATTTGTAAAACTAATCCTAGATGGGCTAAACGATTCTAAACATATGGTATCAGAGCGGGTTGCTCTTGATATCTAGGATCTACAAGGTTGCTTTAATGCCGTGCTATGAAGGAAAAAGAAGCTAGGGTTTCGAATGAATGTTAATGACGTATTGAAGAAACTCAAATTCATGATGAGTGACTAGTGATACACATGAAGGCTTAAGCATCATAAAGGAGTTAGTACTGTTCGAAAACAACAAGAAGAAGATAATAACAGGGTTTGAACCATGATAAGGTTATATTATTATTGATTTTATGGCTCGTTTTGGAGATTATTTGGTGACGTGATTGCGAAGAGGATTGATTATTGCTTATTTGATGTTGTAGTTGAGTTTCACAGATGCGTGTTCTTATTATATCATCTGGTCAAGGATAACTTTTTCGTGCTTAAACGGTGTTGACGAAGACTTGACGAATCTAGCAAAGGTGTGTGATTTTTCTTATGGTGCTCAATGCTCACATTTTCTATCACTTCAAGGAGTTACGTTGTTGTGCTCAGTGTCTCATATAGTTGAGGATTTTGTCAAGAGATTGCGGTCTACTTGTATTTTGGTCTTGGTATGAGTTCGACGTCACGTGGATAGTGCAAGACATAAGACACAAGTTTGGGAGATTCTACTTCTTCATCAAATTCGTTATACTCAGTTTTCTTTTAAGACACAAGTTTAGGTTGATCTATACTGAGCATCAAAGTTCGTATACTTTCATTTTCTTCATCAGTTTATGTATTAGTATGAATAAAGAAAACCTTGTTTGATAACTTATTGTTCTTGTTTATTCCGCTGCGTATATAAGTTATCTGTAAAACTAATCCTAGATGGGCTAAACGATTCACAACATTTTTTTTTGAAAAACTAAACTTTGATTTTTATTAATCTGTTAAAGTGATTACAGATTACTAACTATGAGATATGATTGTATGAGATGAGATATGTGTGTTATCAAATGTGTGTCATCTCTCTAATGCCGTAGGGTTCCTTTTATAAACCAAGGATAAACCCTAACAGGCTTACAAAACGCGTAAAAGATAATACATATCTTTTCCTATAATATCTCATACATATCTCTTAAACGGTACTAACTATTTTATACTAACGGTACTAACTATCTGAGCAGTACTTAACACTTTGTACTGTCAGTACTAACTATAACTAGCGGTACTAAGTATATACCTAACGGTACTAAGTCAGGAATGTATAATTCCCAACAATCCTCCCCTAAACATGATTGTTGAACTGGTTTAACTTCATGTTTCTTCGGTTTATTCTTCTTAAGTTCTTGGAGGATGTATCCAAACACTTTAACACATCTTGATCTGATCTTTAATAATCTTTGACATCTTTTGCTATCCTTCTGCAACATGTCTTTAACAGCAACATCAAAGATAAAGATTTGGTCAAACTCATTAATATCTTTTAAATAGTTTCCATGTAAAGCCTTGACTCCTTATGCTATAAAAGGAGGTCTAGGCATATTGTTTTAGTATCCAGAAAAGTGTGTGTTCTCAATGAGAGTCGACTAAAACAAAACGTGTGTGTGTACACGTTTAGTTAGTTAGCATAGTTAGTTTAGCCTCAAGGATCATTTGATCTTGGGGATATAATGAATAAAGAAAACCTTGAAGTAACTCTGATTTCTGTTTTATTATTCCGCTGTGCAAGTTTATTAATCATTGTTACTATATCCTAGATGAGTCTTAATAACGATCTAAGGGGTCATAAAGATCTCCACAAAACCCGCCCACAAACTGCCGGTATTTACGAAATAGCCCCTTGGGTATTTATGAAATAGCCACTTACACTATGGGTCAAATTAAAAAAACTAACCTCACTTTAAAAAAATACAAAATACCCCCCCCCCCCCACTATCGGCGTTAAGTAATGAC
>BQNB010134034.1:3020-16765 GCA_026074375.1 Tanacetum coccineum | reverse complement strand
ACTGGTACATCAGGATCTGCTCAGTAACAAGGTAGTAAGGGTCCTAGTTCATCCAAGACTGTGGCCTTAACACCGTAATTCATAGCATGGACTACATTTGACACTAGATATGAGTCAACTAGTGTTTCTGCTGCTCATGGGTCATCTCCTACAGATTCTTTGATGAAAGAAGATTCCATTCCTGAAGAACAGGTACAATTATTTGATGATGAAGACACCAGGAATGATCACCTACCAAATGCTGACATGAGAAAAGGCTGGTGGAAACCACTCCCAGAAGTAGAAAGACCAGCAACTCCTAAACCTGCTTGGACCATCCCTTCTTCCAATATATCAGATGTAGAGAACAACTAGGCTTCTGCGTTGGTTTCAACTTATGAACCCCCTGCTGAGAACTCATTGCTTACCAAGATTAGAGACATGATGACTTTCATGAACTGGTACTGCAGTAAAGTGAACAAGACTGTGCTTACACAAGCAGATTTTGAAAGGCAGGCATATGAGGTTGTTAAAAATTTCTACCTAGATGTCATTCACCTGCAGTTCCAGATGGAGGATTATCACAAGATGCTTGATTGTGGTAAAAACAAATTCAATATACGTATATAGTTATTAATCTCGTAAGAATTCTTTCCAAAATACTTCTCAACCAAGAGAAATATAAGGTAAAAATCTCACAAAAGAAAACACAATTCGTATATTTTTATCCGGGAAGTATTGTACAACTCGGGTCGTATCCCAACGAAATCGTGAATTGAGAATTTGGAATATTCGGATTCGAGCTTAGAATGATAAAAGAGATTTGATTTGTTGATTATACTACAAATTTAATAGCAAGAATTAAAGAAACAATGAAATAGAACGAAATTTAAATGCACAAAACGTATTAAACGCGAGCTAAAACTGAAATTTAAAAACTAAAGCACAACTTTTAGCAAATTTAATACCTAAAAAATCACAAATTTAAAATGAAAATTTTAGGAAAAAGAATTGGAATTTTTTATGTATTTTTGATTTTTTTATGATTTTCTAAAATTTAATGAATTATCAAAAATAAACTTTTTCTAAAAATTAACACTAAAATTTTTCTTTTATTTTTCAAAAATACTAGATTTAAAATGAAAATTAATGCAAAAAGAATTTTAATTTTTCAACTATTTTTCTATTTTTTATGATTTATCTAAGAAAAAGTAATTACTAAAAACTATTTTAATTTCTAGAAAATACAATTTTAATGAAAAAAATATAGAAAAATAGTTTTTATAAACTTCCAAGGTGCAGAAAATTAATAGAAACAAAAGCCCTAATTTTTATTACTCAATTAAACCCGAATTTTATCAATTAAACTAAAAACCCTAATTTTATAAAAACTATTTACTAAAAATTAAATTCTATTTTATTTAATAAGAAAGACAGGGTAGAAATGGTTAAAGAGGAAAGTAGAGGATAGGCGGGTGAACTTTTGAAAATTTACACTATAGAGTAAACGGCTACCCCCGGACTTTGAGAAAAATACCAAACAAACCCTACGCTAGCAGCTTATTTTGCTTATTGAAAAAGTGGGAATTAGCAAAAACTTAAAACTACAAAGTTGCTTAACAGCTTAATCCTAACAACTTTAATAAAGGCAATATGAACTTTTAACGAAAGAATAAGCTGAAAAATAAGCTACTAGAATGCTGTCACAGAAAGTATGAGTTTGACAAGCTTTTTGGCTTTTGGCTTAATTTGAGCTTATTACTTAATGAAAATGAAAACTAAAAGAGACTTCTTGAAGATTAAGATGTGTACTAGGGATGTTTAAACTAAAATTAGCTAAGTATAAACAGGATTAACAAGAAAATTAAACTAAAAATGTGCTAGTTTTAACTTGAAACTGTTTTGAGCTTTTTACAAATAAGCTATCAAGCTTATTTTTGGACCTTAAGGGCTGACATTTAGGAATTAAGCTACTCTAACTTTCTAAAATCAACCTAGATAAAAAGATTTCCACAATTTCTAATAGAAATGAAAAACTTAAAGTGTGAAATGGCAAAAGTCTTCACGGTTGTGTAGTGTTTTGCTGATGTATGTGTCTATGGTGGTAATTTGGCAGAAAATTTGATTCAAAACTTAAACTTTTAGATCCTACAATTTCACTAGAATGAACTTAAGTGAACACTAAACAAACTTGAACTCTAAAATACTTTTAACATCCTAACATCTAAAATTCTAATGACTGAAATAATGCCCTGGTGCTAAGAATGATTTTTACACTCTAAATTTTGAATAACTACAAACTAATTTTTAAAACTTGGTTAAAACCTTGTATAATGTCCTAACTCAGCAGAATGATAGGTTTAGACAAAGTGTAGTTGACTTTAAGAGTCAATTACAGCCTGATCCAAACACACCTTTAAAGTTTTCTGTCAAAGCAAATTGAATTTAAAACTTGTTTAAAAACTAATTCAGTAAAAACTTTTATCTACTTCTACTTAGAATGATCTACTTAAGCTATTTAAACTAAAAAAACTAAAGCTTATGAATGTAAATAAGCTAGTTTCTCTACTAGCTTATTTACACTAAATAACAATTTTACAAGATAAGCTAAGTTCTTTCAAGTTTTATCTAAACAAACTTAAAACAGCTAAGGATTAAGCCTAAACTAACATATTTGAGTAGAATTAAGACAAAATTGAATAGAAATAAGCAAATTGTAATAAGCTATAGATTTGCTTAAAATAAGATTAAGAATTTAAAACCTGTGAAAGTTGGAGTCTCAGGACTAGAGCCACTCTAGTAGAGTGAGTGGCTCAAATTTTACACCTATTGGCTCCTAGCCTCTAAACCAAAGAGCATTAAGCTCATTAAGCTAAAATTTGGCTTATTTCTCCTTTAGGCTTCCAAAATGAACTCAAATTAATTCAAGTAATCATGCTTAGATGTAAATGAGTAAACTAAGTAAATGAAAGCTTAAAAAACAGTATTTAACTAAAATCGAGCTTATGAGAAAGAATAAGCTCAAATGAGCTTATTAAGAGCTTATTTGATGAAATCGGATTAGAAATGAAATCAAAGTTTACAAACACTTGAAAACTTAGTTGATATAGCTAGAATTGTTGAATACAAGCTGAAAGAAAAGAATACAAGTGCTTAAAAGCTTAATTGCTTAAAATGAAAATAAAATTGCTTAAAACGGGAAATTACAAAGTAAAAAGTAAACAAACAAAATTTAACAACTTGAAAAATGATGTCCTAAGCTGCTATTTATAGAGAAGAAGTGAAGAGAGTGAAGGTTTTCTAGAATGGTCCATCAAATCACAGCCGTTGATCTTTTTAAGTCTATTTGAGGCCGTTTGATCATATAAGAGAGGTGTCTTGGCCAATAGGGGCTTGCCACGTGTTTTATTGTGATTGGGGAGAGGTGTATGATCGAGTTTTATAAGAGAAAAGGGAGCGGGGTTGTGGAAAAAACCGGGATTGGGTTGTGTGGGAAATGGCGGAAATGATGGTAGGTTTGGTAAGGTTGTTGCGAAATAAGCGGAGATATGTTTGAATGTTTGGAAAGTTGACAGAACTCGTCCTTGTCTTTCACCGCCCACTTGTAGTGTAAAAACAATTTGGAGAATTGCAATTCCAGTCCTTGTGGTTGTTTTGTTCTCTTTTCTTCTTTATAAAGCATTTTTTCTTTTGGCACTTTGTCCTTTGAACTTCAAAAACTTCAAGTAAGCTTTTGAAACTTTGCACTCTTGTCATTCTTGGTCCTTGGCTTCATTTTAGGACTTTGACTTTCTTTATTTCTTTCTTTGACTGTGTCGGGCTGATCCGGCTGTGATTTCTGGCTGGTTTCTCATTCTTGCTCTTGACTCTTTGTCTTTTTCCCGTTTCTTGTTGGTTTTTGATCGTTTTTGCTTTTTTGTCTTTTTCATCCTTATCTGCACAATTGGACATAAAAAGCACCCACATTTTTCTATTTTTTAGGCATTTTATTGGCTTTCTATATGGCAAAATCCCGGGTAAATTAGTATACTAGTAAGCAAATATCAAAATTCCCAAACTAAAGGATTTGCCGTGTTCCTTCACGCAATGTTATGAAATGTACACTTTGTAAACTAAGAAGTTCCCAAAATGCCCTTGTTTAGAACCTTTTATGAATCACCTTTTAAACAATTTTCACTTTTCTCATCATTTATTCTTATGGAAACACGTTAATGGCAATCATTGCAACTTTGCAACTTTTAGGCTCATCGAAATAGGGCTACTCCCGATTAATAGTGCACAAAAGAGGATAAATCTCGTCTTCCTTGACTTTCACTAGATAAAAAAGTGATTAAACAAGATTCATTGTCACTATAGTCCAAATGATTAGCTCTTATACTTATAAATTGTGAACCTTTTCCTCTCGGGAATAAATACTGATTAAGATGGGTGCCACTCTTTTTAATCAAAAACCATCGATCAATTTATCTTCATAGTTTGAAATTCATCTAAGCTTTTACAAATCAGCCTTTGTGAGCTCAAATCAGTTTAATTACATAGATAAACCTCTGAGCTCAATGCTTATAAGGAGAATACGGAAACAAAACTTATTAAAATTGATTTGAGGAAAATGAAAATTTTTAACCATTCTTTTTATTGTCATGTCTATAATTATTTTCTTTCTTGCAATTAGGAATGTTGTTCTTTAGTTCGAACCCCTACTTAGGCCTTTCTCCCAAGTGTAGTATTATCGCAACAACATCCGGGTGTTCTTAGTTCGACCCCAACTCGCTTGCTATACGTTTGTGGTTATCTGCGGGACAACACCTTTTTCCTACAAAGCTTAGAATCCAAAGTTTCCCTTGAGTTGCATATCATCACTAGGCGCGCTCCTAGTGATGAATGCCTACGACTTGATCCCACGTACATAGTTTTAATCTTAGTTGCGACCCCATCGAGTTTTTCTCTAACATGGATACGCCAATCGATTAAAAACTACTTATAGCGTTTTGTATTCTATTTTTTACAATGCTTCATTGGCACGAAAAATAATGCTTTTGCATTAGAAATGCTTCATTGGCATTCTTTTTATAATTATTTTTTTATGAATGGAAAATTTTCATTTTAGAAAAGCAACTTATAAATTTGAAACCAAAAATCTTATCTAACATATTACAATGAATTCTTTTTCAAAATGTAAGACTTTTTCTAAAGACATTGGTTGACTTAGTTAAATTAAAAAGAGCACGTATGATTAAGTGTGTTAAGAGCTTATGGGAGTAAAAAGACACAAATTATTCATATAAGCTTTAGGTTTTCCAAATAAACCTTGCTTAAGCAAATACACTTATATTTAACTACATCATTTCTTGTTCTTCACATTTTAAAATCCAAAGCAATAGGATTTGTGAAAGCTTTTATGGCCTACCAAAAGGTAGGTTAAGATTAGCTAGGGCATTTTTCACCCGGTCAAGTCAAAATTAACTCCTATTTCTCACCAACGGACTACCAAAAAGAGGTGTTTTTTTTTCCAAACTAAGCTTCTTTTGAGCTTTTCTTGTAAGCAAAAATTTAAAATTTTTCACTTTTTCACAAAAAGGTAATTCAAAAAGATTCAAACAAGGTTGCGTGAAATGCAAGTCAATATCGAAGATATCCTTCCCCAAACTAAAATGAAACTTTGTCCTCAAAGTTTAAAAAGACGGTCAAAGGATATCTTTAACAAAAATTTCCAATGGTTTTGCAACAGAATAGATGTTAGTTCTAAGAACAAGGATAAGAGATAGAGTTCCCATTTCTGAGAGAAAATTGGAGATCATCGATGGAAATTGTGGAATTGCTTTGTCCTCTCCACAAATATTGAACATGAAGCTTCCAAAATCCGGAAAGAAAACCGAGACAAATCACAAACATCAAACAAGAGGACGAAAAGAGCAAGTTTCTCTTCTTTTACATTGTTAGCTCAAAAGACATCTCTAAAACGGCTTTTAGGTTTTGTTAACGAGTACAAGGCTATACTCGCCCCGAATTAATTTGTCCTTGGGGAAGCAAAGAAAATAAAAAAAAAACACAAAAAAAAAAAAAATAATAAAAAAAAAATATAATTAAAAAACAAAATAAACAAAATAAAAAATTAAAAAAATATAAATAAAAAAAAATTAAAAAAACAATATAAAATATTCGCATAACCCAATAATCTTATAAGTACATAATAAAAAAAAAAATTAATATTAAAAAAAAATAAAATAAAAATAAATAAATAATAAATACAGGAAAAAAAATAAATAAAAATTTAATAAAAAAAAAAAAAATTAATACAAATCAATTATGACCAACCTAAAAAAAAGATAAAAAACAAAAAAATAAAAAAATACGTAAAAAAAACAAATTTAAAAAAATAAAAATAAATAATAAGAAAGAAAATGAAAAAGATAAAGGATCAAGCTGGGTGACTCCACGAAACGCGCTTGTTTATTATAGAGTCCCCTTCTCTTGACTCTTTCCCCAAACTAGGTTTTTAAGGTGGATAATAGCAATGGTGAAGAAAATCTAAAGATTGACAACCTCCCCAAACTAGAGATGAAAGATATACCAAAACATTTTTGATTCCGGGTTCAACAAACTTTTTAGAAAAGATTGTCAAGATAGAAAATGTGAACCGGAAAAATGCTTTAGTAACATGAAAGTCCATTAAGGGTGGGTGGAGAGGGTCAAAAACATCAAGAGTCAAAAGAGCTTTAGATGGAGCTAACTCTTTTGAACTCTTGTCATTAAAAACATCCTTTTCAAAAGATTTCCCATGAAATGTTATCCCCGGATCAAAAATCTTTCCCTGAATGTTCATGGGGAATATCATATCCACAAGATTAAAATCCTCATAAAACACATAATCATTCCCGACATAAGAGGTAGTCTCCAAATGGTCAAGTATTTCAATGTCGGGATGAAAAACTTGTTAACTCTTTCTTTTTCAGGTTCAAATTTTGTTTCGAACATCTTTATGTCTTACTTTTCAAAGATTCATCCTTTTTTTATCATTTGTTTCAAAGAAATTTTCGTCTTCAAGTAAACCATCTAGGAAGGCAATTTCCTCTTCCTCATTATCATGAATCCCCAAAACATTTTCACTATTATTTTTGAAAACTTCATGATTAACCTCAACATTATCTTTTTCAACCTCAACTTGATGCCCATTTTCTCACACTATTTTCCCAATTGCGGGCAAAGTAATGATTAATGGTTTTAACATCAATCTTAGGAGAAGTATGCTAGATGCCTCATTCGAAATGATTTCCTCGTCATCTTCAAAAAGAGGGTTCAAACAACTCTTAAAAGTTTCCTCATGAACTTCCTCTTTAAGAATTGACTCGTCATTTCTAGAGGGAAAGTCATCTTGTTTCTCAAAGAGAGGGTTTGAAAAAGTCGTTGAAGCTTTGAAAATCATCACAGAAGGAAAATCACTATCTTTTCAATTTTGTTTTTTCGGACTCTTGGATTGGAATGGAGAATCTCTTTGTTTATTCTTTGTTTGGAACAAAATTAAAATCCTCATTCCCCCATTTTGACAGATCTCGAATTATTGTTTGGAAGATTTGTGATAATGCACTTATGTAAAGCTTTTTTGGAGAATGAATAACTCTTTTTTTTTTTTTTTTTTTTTTTTTTTCTTTTTTTTTTTTTTTTTTTTCTTTTTTTTTTTTTTTTTTTTTTTTTTTTTTTTTTTTTTTTTTTTTACTTGGCTAATGATTTTACACTTATCTAAATTTGCAAAACAAGCTCTTCTTCTAGCAACTGGGTCAGAAATTCCCTTAAGTTCTTCCTTTTGTTTAATAATGTCACCCAGAAGAGATTCAAAATCATTACAATAGCAGATGTTGTGGAATCATCATTACTTTCAGGTTCACAAACATCTTTGACCCGAGACATCTTATAGCATCCATCATGTGGATTGATATTATCTTGGGCTACCATCCGGTTTATAAAACTATTCTTCCAAACCATCCCTTATCACTAGCTCTTCCCCGTGAACATCAATTAAGACCCGTGCGGTTCTTAAGAAAGGTCTACCAAGTATCAAAGGAACACGAGGGTCTGCACAATGTTAAGATCACAAAAATCGTCGGGAAGTAGAATTTTCCGACCTTCTAGAACACATTTTCGGCTATCCATAGGGTTTAGAAATTGTAATCGGTCGGCTAATTCTAGCAACATTCTTAGTACTTGTAGGTCAGGAAGTCCAAGTTTCTTCCAAATAGACAAGGGCATGAGATTGATATATGCACCTAGATCCGTAGAGCAAGTGTTATCAAACTCCCAAAACCACAAGGAATGAGAAATCGACCCGGGTCACCAAGCTTTTGGGAAGCTTTTTGAGAATGACCGCGGAACAATTAGCATTCATTGGTGTTTTGCTATTTCAATTCAATTTGTCTTTGTTGTTCAGCTAAACTTTTTTAACATTTTTGATACTTAGGGCATTAAATCAAAGCATCTGCCAAAAGTAATGTCCGCATGAATCTTTTGAACATTTCCCAAACTTTTGAATTTGGCACTTTATCATTTGATCTTTCTTTTCACGCTTACTTACCCTAGAAGGATATGGAAGTTTGGTCTCTTTAAAAGGTTCTTTTGATGGTGGAGAATTATTAACTTGAGCAGAAGAAGGCTCAGGAGAAATTGGACTGCTCACCGTTTAACCGGATCATGAGATTTTTGGATAACCGGAGGTTGGATGTTTTTGGTGCTCGGTAGCACCTTATCCTTGGTCACCTCGGTTTCCTTTTCAATCAAAGGTTCATTCTCATCATAAAGACGGTTGGTGGAATTGTGGAACCGGTGTGTATAGAAAGTCACTCGAGTCGTAATGGCTGAACTTACCCCTTGGTTCTGTGATGGTATTACTGGGCAAAGTGGTAGGTACCATAGAAGTAGAAGTTGAAGTTGAAGGCTGACTTTGATTTTGGAAGAAACCACTCAACATGTTTTGCAAATTGTTTTGGAATTCATTTTGTTGATTTACGAAAAGATTATGTTGAGTTTTCAACTCATTCTTGAATTCACCTTTTAAAGAGTTGATTTGGTTTTGTAAAGTAGCTTGGAGTTCCCTCCTTAATTTCAGCTTTCAAATTGGTAATATGATTTCTCATAGCCTGCATACTACCCTCGGTGGTTTTCTTGAAATTATCCAATTGATTAGCAAGCACAATTTGAGAATTTTGTGGTGAACTTTGGTAAGGTACCATTTGATGAGGGATATTCCCTTGATTGGATGGTTTACCTTGGTTTGAAGGAAAACCAGGTGGGTGAGTATGGTTTGCTAAGTTGGGAGGACGGTACCCGGAATTTCCATTTTGAACAAAATTACCAACCGAAGCGGTTTGTTGAAATTGTTGGAAATTATCATGATAAACCGGGGCTTCGTAACCTCCTCTAGTCATTGGGCACATATTAAAACTATGATTGTTACCACAAGTGGTACACCTTTCCTAACGCTCTTGAATCGGAACGGGAGTAGCACAAAAGCTTTCATATGTTTTTCCTCTCAGTCATTTCATTCCTAAAGGTTAAGGTCAATCTTCTCCTCTAATGTGCTGCCATTTGTTTGGGTAACTCAAAGGTTAGCTGATGAATTAGAAGAAGGAGGAGGAGCATTCGTACTCACTCGCCATCACAGCGTTCCGTGATCATCTAAACTTTGGCTTTGTTCTCTCTGATTCGTAGCTTCGTTTGGACCTTTTGTAGAGAAAACTTTCCACCGACAGCAGAAATTAAGAGAATCTTTGATCATTATAGCTCAAAAATTTTATAGAATGTATCTAATTGGTGCATTAGTTGAAAAAATGGTGAGGACACTTCTAAGAAGTTCCTTAAAACGTCCAAGCTACGGAGAAGATTCTTGAGCAATTTGACGAAAATTCGTAAATTTCGTTCCGAAGATTGGTGGTCTTTGATGGTGGGAAGAAGAAATTGATGAACTTAGAAACTAAGTCATCCCATGTGAGAATGGAATTTGGGGGGTTCTTTGTCTAGCCAAGTCATTGGCTACCCATCTAGAGAATGGAAACGAGAAGATTTTGATGGTGTGTTAGGTACATCCGGCGTACCCCTTTACCCCCTTTTGATTGTTCGTAATGCTCTCGAAATGACGGATATGGAGCATGTGGACTCCTCATCATTACTCTCCTCGGAAAAATTTCGGTTTGGACCAAATTGATTGAGGGAGGATTTAAGTTCCAAAATTTTGAGATTAATTATCGGTACAACTATAGCACTTTCAAACCCCCCGGTTGCGAGCTTTGGAGTGCTGGCCATAGGATCGGGGCGTCGGCCATTGGAATCGGATCCAAATTGAGAGGGGTTTGATTCTTGTCGGTGTCGAGATCGTCGACTTTTACGTCTTCTTGGAATAGTATATTCAAGGAGGAACGAGTGCGCTAATGCACTGAGTGAAATAGAGAAAGAAGAAGTTGAGATTAAGAAGATTTTATTTTTGGGGAGATTAATTTTTTACTTTTTAATAAGAATGAAACAAAAAATATTTTTGGTATCGATTATTACAAGTTCACGATTAAGTCTCTAGAATACGCACCATGAGCGGAAAAGCTTAGCCGTGCCGCAATGACTGTCTTAGAGAGTAGCTATCACTTTTCCCTTTAACTCACCTTTTAGTTTGTGACACTTAAAGGTCCGTCGTACCTCGCAAGTACTTCACGATTTGTTTTGTTGTTTATTGGAATGGTTTAAGATGGATATCAAGTATCCAAATGTTTATTAATATTTTTTTTTACTTAATTCGATAGGAATCGAATTAATGAACTTTTTATATTTTTATAGAAAAATAGCAAAATAACTTCCAAAGGGATAGGATCTTCAAAAAATCTATTCAACGAATATCTTCAATAATCGTCACGACTTCCCGGAAGGACGCCAAAATTTGGTGTGTAGTCCTTTCAAATTTATATACAATATAGTTTTTACTGTAGAATTCTTTCCAAAATATACTTCTCAATCCAATCGAGAATTATAAGGATAAAAATCTCACAAACAGAAAAACACAATTCGTATATTTTTATCCGGGAAGTATTGTACAACTCGGGTCGTGTCCCAACGAAATCGTGAATTGAGAATTTAGTATGATTTCGGATTCGAGCTTTGTTAGAATAGTAATAGGATATTTGATTTGTTGATTAACTAACAAATGTAATTAGCGGAGAATTGAAAAACATATTATCTAGCACGAAATTTAAATGACAAATACGTAATAAACGCGAGCTAAAATGAAATTTAAAAATAAGGCACTGACTTTTTAACAAATTTTATACTAAATATCTAATTTTAAAAGAAAATGAAATTTTTTAGGAAAATAGATTGGAAGTTTTTTATGTATTTTTGAATTTCTTATGATTTTTCTAAATTAATGATTATCAAAAATAAACTTTTTCTAAAATTAACATTAGATTTTTCTTTTATTTTTCAAATAATATAGATTTAAAATGAAAATTAATGCAAAATAAGAATCAAAACTTTTCAATATTTTTCTATTTTTTAGTGATTTTTATAAGAAAAGTAAATGTATTTATTCATTTTTATATTCCTAGAAAATACAATTTTAATGGAAAAAAAAAATATAGAAATATGGTTTTTATATTACTTCCAAGGTTGCAGAAAAATTTAATAGAAACAAATGCCCTAATTTTTATTATCTCAATTAAACCCGAAATTTTATCAATTAAAACTAAGAACCCTAATTTTATAAACTATAAACTAAAATGTTAATTCTATTTTATTTAATAAGAAAGACAGGGTAGAAATGGTTAAAGAGGAAAGTAGAGGATAGGCGGGTGAACTTTTGAAAATTTACACTATGAGTTAAACTGGTAACCCCGGATTTGGAGAAAAAATACCAAACAAACCCTACGCTAGCAGCTTATTTTGCTTATTGAAAAAGTGGGAATTAGCAAAAACTTAAAACTACAAAGTTACTCAACAGCTTAATCCTAACAACTTTAATAAAAGCAAATTGAACTTTTAACGAAAGAATAAGCTGAAAAATAAGCTACTAGAATGCTGTCACAGAAAGTATGAGTTTGACAAGCTTTTTGGCTTTTGGCTTAATTTGAGCTTATTACTTAATGAAAATGAAAACTAAAAGAGACTTCTTGAAGATTAAGATGTGTACTAGGGATGTTTAAACTAAAATTAGCTAAGTATAAACAGGATTAACAAGAAAATTAAACTAAAAATGTGCTAGTTTTAACTTGAAACTGTTTTTGAGCTTTTTACAAATAAGCTATCAAGCTTATTTTTGGACCTTAAGGGCTGATATTTAGGAATTAAGCTACTCTAATTATCTAAAATCTACCTAGTTATAAGGCTTTTGCAAAATTCTAAAAGGAAAAGAGAAAATTCAAAGTGAAAACAATGGCAAAAATAATGCACTTGCTGTGTGCTTTGCTGATGTGAATGGCTGCTGGTGCAATTGGCTTTGCACAAATATGCAAGCTAAAACTTGAGAACCAACTCTCTACATGTGTTCAACTGTTCTTTATCAAAATGTGACCCCTAAATTGCCATAAGTTTCTTAAAACCTAAGAGTACTTAATCCTTAAAATTGCCCTGGTGCAGAATATTAGTGTATACACTCTAGAACTTGAAAATTAAGACCTAACTTCTAAATCCTGTCCAAAGCTTGCTAAATCACCCTAACTCAACTGAATGAGAAGTTTTTACAAAGTGTAATTGACTTTGAGAGTCAAAAAGAGCCTAATCCAAACACTCCTTTAAGGAATAGAGCCAAAGCTAGGAGAGCTTAAAACTGTTCTAAAATTTAACTCAGCTAAAAACTTTTAGATACTCAACCTAGATTTAGCCTAGTTAAGCTATTTGAACATCTTAACCTAGAGCTTATTAATCAAAATAAGCTAGTTACTCTATGAACATATTACTACTACTTATGACAGAAAAAGTGACAGTGAAACTTTACTAGTTTTAAAACTAAAATAGACTGAAAACAATTCAAATATGAGCTAAGTAAACCTAATGAAAAGGATTTAAATGAGGACTTAAAGAAATAAGCAAGATGTAATAAGCTTCAAATGCTATAAAATGAAATTTATAGAAAGTAACCTGAAAATTTGGAGTCTCAGCACAAGAGCCACTCTAGTAGAGTGAGTGGCTCAAATTTTGAACCTAAATGGCTTCCAAAGCCTCTAAACCCAAGCTCTTAGCTCAATAAGCTAGATAGAGCTTATTACTCCTTTGATGCTTGAATACGAACTTAATCCACCTCAAGTGATCATGTTTAGGTGTAATAGAGTTACAATGATTCAATGACAGCTTTAACAACAAAATTTTATTTAAATTGAGCTTATTAGACACAATAAGCTCAAATGAGCTTATTTAGAGCTTATTTGATTAAATTCAACTTCAAACTGAAAACAAAAGCTTAATAAATGTGTAAAACGAATTGTATTGCTGAATTGAAGTAGTACAAGTTCAAAGGAAATGATTACAAGAGCTTAAAAGCTTAAGTGCTTAAAGTGAAAGCTTAAATTGCTTGAAAATGAAAATTACAAAATAAAGTTTTTTAAAACTAAAACAACCACCCTCAAATGATGTCTTAGGGCTGCTATTTATAGAGGAGAAGTGAAGAGAGGGAAGGTTTTCTAGAATGGTCCATCAAATCTCATCCGTTGATCATTTGTGAGTGAATTTGAGCCGTTTGATGGGTTTGATGAGGTGTTCACACCAATTAGGGCTTGCCACGTGTTTGTTGTTGATTGGTGAAG
>BQNB010134033.1:6492-18373 GCA_026074375.1 Tanacetum coccineum | reverse complement strand
TAGGTAGTTGTGATATAAGTAGTGTGGTGAAGTGAAGTCGTGAAGTTGTGAAGAAGTCGTGAAGTTTTAAAGAAGTCATGAAGTTGTGAAGAAGTTGTGAAGTTGTGAAGAAGTCGTGAAGTTGTGAAGTCGTGAACAAGTCGTGAAGTTGTGTTGTGATAGATTGGTTCTAGCTAAGATTAGAACTCGACATCTAGCTTAGTGTCGGAAATTGATATAAGCAACATTGTGTACGGTTTTCTCCGCCATAAGGGAGCTTGTTGACAAAGTGAAGAAAACTCTCGAGTTAGGTGCTCGGGGAGTAGAGTTGGGCGAAGAGGTGCTTTGTTACCGAACCACTATAAATCCTCGCGTTGTGGTTTGATAGTTCTTACTCTTATCTCTTGTCTTACATTATTCTTTCATACTATCATATTAAATGTGTAGATAAGTATATTGTTCATATTGTGCAAGTGTTGAATTCACATAAAGTCGAATCTATAATTTTTAAAAACACTTTGAAACCTTAAATAAAAAGTGGTAAACTATTCAACCCCCTTCTAGTTTTCCACACAGTGCAATAAGCACATGACTCATGAGTGTTAATGTGCTGCGGTACTCACTCAATGGGCTGAAATTAAATATGTCTTTGAGGCTAGGCAAGAAAAGAAACAACAAAATACACCCTTTAATAATCCAAACCCATGGTACATCTAATTCTTCTTAAATGGTGTGAAAATGTCAAAAGAAACTTATCTAATGTATGTGCCAAACACATTCTTCTTAAATGGTGTGAAAATGTCAAAAGAAACTTATCTAATGTATGTGCCAAATACGACAAAAAATTTGGAGGACGATTAATAATGTCCATATTCGACCAATTTGGCATATTTTACTCTTTTTATTAATTACTTCTATCTTCTCTTCATCATTATGTTACTTTTATGTAAAGCATGTATGATTTTGTAGTAAGTAATACTCAATAAGCTAAATTTACAACTCTATAAACATGTACTAATACACATTTCAAGTAGTACAGGTTATAATGAAAACGATACAAACATTTAGAGAACATTTTCTCTCAACCACACTTACGTCACATCTATCAACTACATTTCACACGTGGAATAACCTTTGTGTTTTTAGAACAGCTTAATAACTATGAGATTCATAATGAACTAAAGAAAACATATAACTGTGTTATTTCTGTATTCACCACTTACTTGTCTGCAGTAGATGTTCTCAAATTTGATTTTTCTGGTACAGACATCTGCCTCAGCCGTTTTCAACGCTTATCATGAAAATCAAGATTCAACTGTAAGAAATGTCAAAAGCAGAAGTTAAAATAGAACATGGTAAACAGTTAAGACGTACACATTTAATACTTACCTTTACAGTAGTCGGATACTTACAAAGTCTGTCATAGTTAGGATAGGGGTCGAGATCAAGCTTTTGGTATAGGCTAATAAATCTTGGCCTCCGTTTCCTACATTTCAATTGCATGAAAATTCATAGGTCGTATAATTCTGCATTACGTATGTGATTGGCAAACGAATCATCATTGTTGCCAGGTTGATTGGTCTGCACATCAGCAAACATATCATCATTGTTGGCAGGTTGATTGACGTACACATCAGCATCACCAAAAAAAACATCCATCAGAGATGCAACGTTCTCATCACTCGTTCTGATAGAGCTATTATTTTCATTTGCATAGTTGGTGTCAATTAAATCTGGCATCTCAACTACGCGTTTCTCGGTTTTTAAATTTTTGTCTGGCTGACTTATCCTGCAACCACTTTATTCATAGTCATTACATTCCTTCAGACAAAACACTGGCTTTATACTTAGATATATCATAGAACCATGTACACAAAGACTTTAACTCTTGCACTATAAAGAATTACACGCAACAAATTTATTAGCCTCATAATAGAAATGATTTTTCATACCCCAATAACAATAACATTTATGGTAAAATCTGTCAAGAGAGCTATCGCCCACCTGCAACAAAATTTCTAAAAAAAACAAAAACAAATATCAACAGGAACTTGTTTGCATAATTCTACGTATGTATAGAAATCAATACTTAGCGTAAAATTCTAAAGTTTTATACTTAGGTTTGAAAATCATCAGCAGAATTACAAACGACAAATGATGTAAATAATGAATTCGACTAAAGTTTCATTGTTTTTGGGTGATAAAAAAATACTAAAGTGTTCCATACTTCCATTCATCAACACATAACAAAAGGTGAAAAGAAAAGATAAGATAAGAAAAGTATAAAATCAACTGCTAATATTGATTAATATCGTTAAGTTAAGCTTGTAGTTTACCTTGCACCGAAGTTGAAAAAAGAAGCAAGAGCACCAATGGCGATTACATAAACCAGCGCAGCTACCATCAAACAAAATAATACGATCATCAACGTCCTTACTGCAACTCCCACGAATGGTGTTGTTGCTCCTATGGTTGCTTAGAAGTCAACTTCTAAGGAATGTTTAGAAATAGAGATTGGCGATGAATGTACATGTAATAGCAAGTAAATTTTTAACTTTTCCATTTTTTTGGGTTGATTGAGGTTTCTTTCGATAAATTTTTCTTAAACCAACTCCACTGCTCTTTTTTTCTGAAATTCAGCATAATGAAATAGTTGATGCAAAATACAATACTAAAGCTCAATTTTGTGTGTCAAAATGATAGCTTAACCAATATGCGCTACTTATGGCATGGCACATTTTTAGTTCAAATTCCATATTAAAGATCAAAGTTATTGCTACATGCCACACCAAGATTTTATGTACCTCAGACATAGCTATTCAGACATGCAGATTCTGTAAATAAGTAAACATAAAAGTACCAAGAATGCTTCTTTACCAAATTTGTCTTGGATTCAGGGCCCACAGAAGGTAATTTTAACCTCGTAAACAATTCATTGATAAAGGTGTTATCATCTTTCAACATAGAGACAACATAGCCAACCATAAAAAAATATCAGACATAGAACAATCAAGAGTCACATCTCACGTTTACAAAAATAATGTAATAATCTCACCATTCCATTATTTGAATGGATTATCGAATTCAAGCTTGCAACTGTGGCATCATCAAATTCTCCAATTAAAAATCCTAAAACCCTAATACATATGCATACACAATGAAATCATAAGATGTGTTACATACCTGTGTGAGCTTCAATGACCAATTTAGAGAAACAATCAAGAGTCACAGGTCACAATTACACAAATAATGTAATAATCTCACCATTCTATTATTTAAATGTATTATCGAATTCAAGCTTGCAATTGTGGCATCATAAAATTCTCCAAATAAAAACCCTAAAACCTTAATACATATGCATACACAATGAAATCATAAGATGTGTTACATACCCGTGTGAGCTTCAATGATCGGTTTAGAGAAGAGTGATATTTTGCATGCGTGTTTTTCCAACTCTTGCCTTACCAGGATTTATCATTAAGAGAACATAGCTAATATGATTGTTTGTGATGTATATCTTCTTAAAATCAATTCCTAAATTATCTAATTTTAGATTCGGTTGATTGGGAGAATTATTTTTGGTAATTATCTTTTGCATAACCTTATATATTTTAAGTTGCAAGATATAATTCAAAAAAGTTAGCTAGTCTAGTAGTTATGTGGTTTGTTAATATCACAAAGGTATTAGGTTCAAATCTTGTTAGTGACAAATTTTTTAAAAAAAACAAATTTTACAATAAATTATTTAAAAAATGAATTTTACAAAAAAAAAAAACAAAATTTACAAAAAAAAAACAAAATTTACAAAAAAAACAAAAAACCTAATGACATGGCCTGCGTGATGACGTGGCATTATGACGTGGCATTAAATAGTCAAATGCCTCCTGTTATATATAATGTAGAGAATGCCTCCTGTTAAATAGTCAAATGCCACTTAAATGCCACATAATCACCAAAGAATGCCACTTTACCCACAATTTAATCCACGTCACCATCTTTTAAAGCCACCTAAGCATTTTTAATCCACATAGGCAGCCAAGAAAGCCACCTAAGCATTTGTTTAAGCCACCTACGCATTTAAATCCGGCCGAATTAATATACGAAAAAATAGGATGCTTGTGGGATTCGAACTTGGGTCTTGGCACCCAAAGCAATTGCGTCTACCACTAGACCACAATGATAGTTGTGGTAAGTTTTTAAAAAACAAATACATAACAAATGGGTCTACCATGAAACGACATATCAGTTCCAAAAATAACGCCCCTAAAACTCGCATTTCTTCTCAATCTAATAACAGAACATTAAATCAGGCAATTAAAACTGGAAACTTTGACCAAACAATTATTATAAAAAAAACCTTACAAATCTCATAGCACACAATGTATCTCACACACAAAAGCAATCAAAAAGGAGGTTTAACTGGTATTAACCAAATCAAAGGTATGCAAATATATTTAATTCGTTTTTATGTTTATATTATGATATGATTTCATTTTTATTTGTTTTTGTGTTGTGTCATTTGGAGTGTCTTGGTTGTTCATTACATCAATATCAAAAAATTCTTTCTTTCAATTATTATGTATCCAATACACGGTTCTAGATTGTTGGATCGGATCATAATGAAGCAGATGTTCACACAATCATCTTTTGTTTTTTTGTTTATATGTTAGGGTCATCGAGAGATAAATCAACCCACAACATCGAAAGCAACATCTTGATGAATTTGTTAGGTTTCTTATCACAAAATTGAATCTTTACTCGCAAGGTATGTTAAATTTAAACTCCAGTTTGAATCACTATATACATGTGGTTCATTAATGAAGAAAAAGTACATTTTTTAGTTGATTATGGTTTAATATAAGGGTTTTTCTAACATGTGCCCCAGGGGCACATGTTAAGGTGGGGACACAGGCTGTGTGTCACAGCCTGATTGGCCAGCAGTTATTGTTATTAATCATTATCAGGCCTCACAAATAACTGCTGGCCAATCAGGCTGTGACACACAGCCTGATGTCCCCACCTTAACATGTGCCCCTGGGGCACATGTTAGAAAAACCCTTAATATAAATATATTTTTTTGGTTCTGTAATGTTAGTTGATAAAAAATGTCATCTCATTCATGATTGTTTTTGTTTTTCACAGAAAAATGGCTTTGAACAAATGTTGATAAACTATGATGATTAGAGGTTGCACTAGCACTTTGTTCGACATCTATTTAAGCCTGAACAAGAGGTGGGTGTTACTTATCTTTTTTTCTTTTATGTTTTACACAAAATATCGATCACAATTATCTTTTTTATTAGGAATATGCATCTCCTTGAAAAGGTATTTACTATGGCATTTACTAATTATAAAACTTTGAAATATTATCAAATTGTAGTTAAAATTTCGTTTACATATTTCTTTTTGTGCAAAAATTATCATTGAGCAATTCATGTTGATGAAGTAGGCTACTATTTTTGGTATCTTTAAGTACGAAAAGCTTTAACTCATATACCAAATCGAGGTATGGTTGACAGTCAATATGATATAATCACCTAATCATTGTCGTACAGTTAATAAAATAACTTCTATTATCAACTTTGCATGATTACTGAAATCATTAATCATCTTACAAAGATCCATAGGAAGTCCTCTGTTTATCTGATAAGAGATTAGTTTTGTATGCATATGTGGAATTTTATTATTAGGTAACTATATCCATTAGTTTTGTATGCTCGGTAATACGAGTGTATTTAAAATAATATATAATGAAAACAATTATCCGCCATGGCCTTGGTTTGACCACTTTTTACCTACCAGTCCCACTTTTTCAACTAAATAAGCAAGTGAATTGAACCCTTTGCCCTTGACACATCAGTTTTGTGATCGTACCATTTGAAATGTAGTCGTTTGCATAAGATTTAAATATTAGTTAGTGGTCTTTAATGTAAATCTGTTTCGAAATATCCTAGGAAAGATATTTACTGCATAATTGGTTCATGTGACTATCATTAGAACTTTTCATTTTCACTATCGTGTATGATATCGCACTTTTCATATACTTTAATTGGTTGCTCTGTTGTTTTAGTGTCGGTTTAATTCTTATACTTTTTTTTGCCCTTTTTAAAATATCAAAGATGTATTACTGGTGTTATTGATCAAACCTGATGATTTTGAATAGAGCAATACCATGGTAAATTGGTAATATAAGAAATATTACTAAAAGATACATGTTTGACATCTAAATTTTTATTTCCATGTTCTCTCAGGACACTTAAAATTTTGGAAGAAAAAAGGTGTTGGCATTGAATTTACTATTCTTAATAATGCAATATGTATCTAAATAATTTAATACTTATTGAAGAGAAATTATGATGATGTAGAGAAATTGAATGAGGAAAGTGATACACCGTTATCATTTTCCGTGTTTCAAGCCTGCCTTAAGTTTGCTGGAAAACCATAATATTTAGAAGGGTTTATTAAAATCCTCGATAACAAAGTTCTTTAATTCTCTTAGAATTCCTGTAACTTTTTAACCTTAATTTCTGCAGGTAGTTGAAGTTGTTAGTGGGGACTGCATCATTATTGCTGATGATGCTCTATCATTTGGCAGTCCAGCAGTTGAGTGACGAGTCAATCTCTCAAGTATCAGGTGTCCAAAACTCGGAAATCCTCAAAGATAAGAGAAACCCGCTCCTTATGCCAGTAAAGCAATGGAATTTCTGAGAACAAGATTAATTGGCCGTCAAGTAAGACCTCTTTCTTTTACATAGATACAATAATTAGTTATCCATCAAGCAAGGGATCTCTGCAAACTAAATTGATTGGCCCACAATTAATTTGTAAAACATGTTTTTATAAACAGCTAATTTTTAGTGCCCGTTTAACCCATTTCCCGTTGAGTTAGTTTTTTTATGACCAATCTGACCTGTCCGAGAAAAATGGCAACCTAACCCGAATGACATATGATAAGAAATGGGCCGACATGACTACCTCCTAAGTTTTTTATTATACATAAACTCAAAGTAATAGTTTGTTACTAATTTTTTTACAAATATGTCAGCTTTTCAAAAAAAAAAACTAATTGATTTTTTACATTCTTTGACTTTAGGCTCAAGTTTCAATGGAGTACTCTCGAAAGGTGCATGTTGCTGATGGATCTTCTGCGCAAGCTGGATCTGCAGACTCGAGGGTAATAGGATTTGGGTCAGTCTTTTTGTTGTCTGAAGCGAAGGGGAGTGAAGATGTCAACTCTACTACTGCTACACTAATCCCTGGCAGCAGCCAACTCAGCCGGCCCGCTTGAATATTGTCGAGCTCATTATTGCTCGTGGGTTTGGTACCGTCATTAGACATAGAGAGTTCGAGGAACATTCAAACCACTATGAGAATCTTCTTGCAGCTGAATCTTGTGCTACTACTAGAAGAAAGGGGATTCATTCTGCTAAAGATCCTCCAAGCATGCATGTCACAGATCTCTTTCATTGGCTCTCGGTGGCGGTTAGTAACTCTCAACTCTATTTTATTATTTTAATGATTAGTGTTTTTGTGTGGTGTCATATAATTTTAATTGTCGTTAATTTCTCTCACTCAGCCAAGAAAGCAAAATCATTTCCTCCCTTTTCTCCAGCTAGGAAGAGGAAGATGATCTGTTGTCTGAAGATACTGTTTCATAGTGGTCATGAATATGGGGTATGGAGGTCTTACATGTAGTTGTTACCTACATGAAACCCATGTAGCGATTGACTTTTCTCAACTTTCGGTTTGATGTTCCAGAGTGTCGTGATGAGCCTTAACTCCAATGATGCTAATTCTCTCTTACTTGAGATGCAACGTATAGTCGGACCATCTGCAACAGTAGCCCGGATAAGTGGAGGTAATATCTTTTCTGAGTTTTCATTTTGAGATTGTCTATTGATTTTTGATTTGTTTCTTAAGTCTATATATGTTTTTTCTTTGTTCAGATTGAAGTAGAAACAGTTGCTAGAACAGGGACCTTTATTGGATCTTTGTGGGAATCAAAAACTAATGTCGGGGCCATCCTTTTGGAAAGTGGATGTTCCTAAGCCCGGGATCTTTAGCTTTCGAGAGATTGCGGGACAATTTTTTTAGGCAAGGCACGTAACCCTTATCATAAGAGGTCCAGGATTATAATTCAAACCTCACTAGGTACACACTTGCGTGTGGCGAGGGAAATGGTCATAAACAGTCACGGGGATACCTCGGTTAGGCCATATACATCTGAGTCAAAGACTCACCCTCACCGGGTAATCTAAACAGGGAAAACCTCATCCGTTTATATAGCCCACTTATTACAAACCAAATGGATGTTTGGATGCACATTTAACTGAATAATTAGTTTGCATGTTTAAATGGTTTAACACATATTTATCTTATTCTAGCAAAACCGTGTGATATCTATTTCTTTGTCCAAATGCCCCTACATGATTGAGCCTTTTTTTTCTCTATGTGATGATCAATTTTCACAGTAGTTGATGCTCTATTACATATTGTAAGGCCATTAAGGTAGATTCTCAGTCTATATTCACGCATCGAAAGTTAAACCAATTTTTGGCGAATTAAATATTTAAAAGAAATAAGCCATAGGAATGTTTATGTTTGTCTGTGAACTTAACCTGACCATTTTTTACCCGTTATGAAACTAGCCCATATAATAAAAATAATTTGTTTGTGTTACTAAATGAACTTAACACCTGCTTTTATTGGTTCATCTTTTGTGCAGGTAGATTGGGGGAAAGTTTCAATGGTTGATGCCGAAAAATGACTTTTGGCAAGTGCACTGGAAGACCCGGACAATCAGCATTTTGTTTTACTTTCTGAGGTCAGTGGCTAACTGGCTTTTTCTATGTATATATGTCTTTATCGTTCCAAAACTCTTTAGAAAAAAGCTCATGTACACGAACGTTATCTTCATTGACAAATACGTACAGAGATTTTGAAAATTCACTACTTCTTCACTTTAGAAAAAAGCTCTGGTTTGTGGTAACATTAGCTTCATTGACAGGTTTGTACAGGGATTCTTGATCAGACAAGTTTTATTTTTTTAACTAAATTGTTAAATGCAGCAGCAGTTATTGGTACTGGTGTTTAGATTATTTGTTGTGGAACTTATAAGTATTGTATTGGTTTAAATTAGTCTGCTCAGATTTTTTTTCGGGTGTACTTATTCTTACGAATAACTACATCGTATGTGGATATGTTATAGCTTCAGAAGTATGAAGCGATGGTTGAATTGTGTGAGCAAACACTTTAGCATAAAAGAACTGCACCACCATAAGGTTTTACTATTCCTTATGATAATGATATATGATACACTTATCTTTTGGTTAGCCAAATATAGCAGCATATCCACTTATTTTCGTTTAGCTCAATTTAGCATCATACCCACAAGCCATGCTTTCTTATTTCCTTTTTCTCAATAGGACTATGACCAGTGGTGGCAATTTTGACCTACATATCTTTAAATGGGTCAATTCAGGTTTTGTTTTGTCTTTAATGATCCAATAGGTTAACTAAAACCTTTAAGTAAATAGGAAAATAGTTGAAACATAAAAATAATCTGAGAAAAAATCTACTACGACTTCTTTAAGGTGTATGTGTATCAGTCAATGAGAGTTTTGTACTGGCCGATAGAAAAGCCATACTATCAAAATATTAAGAAGAATCATCATATACGCGATGCTTGATAAGAAATAAGAACGGTAAAAGAAACATTATTTGGGTGGTTATTTGATTTGCCTTTATCCACATGAATTGCTATGATTTAGTTGCCTCTATTATACTTTTGATGTACATAACATGCCAACACTAAGACTAGAGGTGGCAAGCGGCGCAAAGCGGTTAACCGGTCAAAACAAGTTTGCGTTAAAACATGTCATAATTGTATAATTAATACAGGTTGAACAAGTTCATAAACCTTTATTTGAATAAAACGTATGTGAAGATTGGTGTAGGAGCATACCGAGCAGGAGCGCTGCTTCTTTTCTTCACAAACATGGCTTCATTTATCCTCTTGAGTAAGGTTGACACAACCAAGGTTGTGTACAAAGAATCTTTATTTCAACATTTGAATGAAAGTACTTTAGTACCTCTTAGTTTTCTCATATCATATGAACATTTATTTCTTTTGGTTGTTAATGTATTCAATAAATAATTTGGTATGTTTATAATTGATTTACCTTCACTTAACTTTTCTGAAACGATATTTACAAAACAAGCCCGCCCATCGGGCGGGCCATGCAACTAGTATATATATATATATATATATATATATATATATATATATATATATATATATATATATATATATATCACCGATCTCTTTGTATTGCTATTGATATTTTTTTAAATATATATATATATATAATAATATTATTATTTTATAATATATATTTATATTATATATTTATTTATAATATTATAATATATATATATATATAAAGACTATTATTTTTTAGTTATGATAGGTGCTAATATGCCTCGTGCAATTGCTAATGATTACCAAAGGATCAAAGAAAATATTCGTGTCATTTCCATAGAACCCAATATCCCATCATAAATAGTTCATCTGTTTCGTCGTGTCAAAAACCGCCATGTACATGAGGGTCGTGTAGTTGATGCTCGATTTATGGATCGAGACTACATCCAAGTCATGTTTAAGGAGATTGGTTTTAATTGTCTATACAAAATCATTGAGTCCATATGTCGGTTTATTTTGGAATTCTATAGTCAGGCCCAGTTCATTTATGACGAGGATTCGAAAATGTATGTTTGTTTTTGCATTCATAATCAACCAATCACCCTCTCTCTTGTTGATTTCGGTTGAATTCTCGGTATTCCTTTACAAGGCCAATGTGCCTTCACAAACGAATGGTATCTTGACGCCTTATCGGCTGAACAAGAAACGTCCGGTCCTTATTAAATTGAACTACCCACTCCGGACAAGATTAAAACGTATGTTCAGTCCGAGCGTACTGTCTTTACTCGTACATACATAGGAGAAGTCTTACCACTTCACTCAAACACTATCCTAACAAAAGAAGTCATCCCGTGCATGAAAATCTGGGAAAAAATAATTCGGGAGACTGTTTTCTGTCTTGGAAGCAACCAAATCATCCTTCGGCCTCTCTTTCACACATGCTCTATTGTGTCATTACTGAAAAACGATACAATCTCGCCTACTTTGTTGCAAAACGCATCGAGTTTGTAAAGGGGTCGGTCCAATAAGATTTTACCTTATGGGATGTTGTTGACTCATCTTTATCATCATGTCATTGGTGAGTATCCCCATCTCGATAGTCCTTAGTATATTATCTATGATCGAGTCATGCTTCCTCTTGGTGCGCTAACTGCTCACAAACTAAGAAATGATATTGGTGTGAAACGTGGTCGTCATTCTACTTCCTTTTCCTCTGCCTTTCATTATGGCTCATCCTCTCGTCCTGATGATGATGATGTAGATATGCATGATGAGGGTACTTTTCGTCAAAATATTCCATCTCCTACCACTTACTATCACTCTCTTTCCCCTCTTGTACCCGAAACATTTGTTAACCTACTTGAAAATGACCAAAAAATGTCAACAATGTTCAATCGACAAACTTCAATGTTAAACCGACAACGGTCAATGCATATGGAGCAACGAGGAGCTCTTAAGTCAACTGGGAAGGAATTCCGAAAGATATTCAAGAAGAAATGAGATTGACGGGGACTTTTATCTATGAACACTTTTATTTAATCTTTCTTGGTTATGCACTTGATATTTTTTTAGACTTGCTCGTAGTAGTTTATTTTTCTCTATTAGACTTATTATTATTGCGTGGTATGATAACTTTTTAGACGTATTTTCAAGTACTTAACAGTGATAACTTAGTTAATTTTGGGTGTTTGGTTCAATTTT
>BQNB010134032.1:0-12672 GCA_026074375.1 Tanacetum coccineum | reverse complement strand
ATTATGTTTGTATTCAAGTTGTATTCTATTATATATGATAAACATGTTGCGTCTGCTATTGTCTATTATATATGGAATGAAAGGAACAAGAGACTTAATCAATCTAACAAACTCAAGGTATCTAAAATATGGCATGGACTCTAACTAAGATTGGAGCGAGTTTTTATATCTCAAATGTGGCACGGGCTCTATCTAAGATTGGAGGCGAGTTTCTATATATGCATGAGATGGATAGACTGGCAGAGGCCGGGTTCACCGCTTATAAAATTTGATGATTTTGATTCAGTGAACATCACTACTATTGCTTTAGCTTTAGCCTCCATGAAGCATGCTGCTCCATGGCTAGTTATAAAGTTATCTAATATAAAAGGCAAGGCTTCAGATATTGTTTGCACTTTCTAGCCACAAAACTGATATATTTTTTTTGATGTACGTATATGCAATGTTTCAATTTTATCATGCATGAACGCATGCAAACTGTAATTTGGATTATATTTAAAGGAACTAAAGAAGCTACTGGCAATGAACAACACAAGGTCAACATCATCAAGGAAATAAGCAAGACTGCAAAACCAAACAAGCTGTAAATACACTTAAGGGTTCAAAGAGATTGTAGCAGAATGTGATGATTAACTTATTCATTAGTTAGAATGTTTGTAGTTAGTCTTTTATACTTGTATTCAACAATAGTTAGTTAGTTATCTACTTTCCTCATGTATAAATAGTGTACTCTACTTTCATTTTTGGTTTAATGGAAACAAACAACTTTTCTCGCCAATTCTAAAACTCTCTCAACTCTCTTTGTTTACCAATATGGTATCAGAGCTCTTTCGCATTCCGGTGAACAAAACCACCATCAATAACTAACTCTGACAATGATGCATATTTTCTTTTAAAGAAATTATTTAACAAGTTTTAAATTTATAAATTCTCGTTTACCGATGTCTACACGCACTAACAGGCAGAGAACCCGGTCGTATGTAATGTAGGATTGGAAAATCCGAGGTCGTCTCAAGAACTAAGTTTAGATTAGTTATAATTTGAAATGTCATAGGTTTAAAAATGATTTGAATAGTTTTGAGAATTAAACAGGAAATAAAATGCGTAAAAGTAAATTAAGAAGAAGAACATAGAGAGAAAAACGTGCTAACCTAGTTATTTTATTACTACTGTTTATGACATGTTTCCTAGTGCAAAGTCTAATTATCGTTTCATTAGTGTTCTAATATCAACAGATCCGAAATTGGACTTTCCGGGTCTGTCCCTATACTTCCCAAGATCCCAATTTCTCGAAAAGCCTCCATGTTAAGGTAATCCTAGTCCCCTGGTAGCTATTAAGTATCAACCATCCAAAAGACTTTTCTATAACCTAAATAGATTATTAACCCTGTCTGAAAGAGTTCTTGCGCTTTTTAAAGTATTTAGAGTAATTAAGGCGGTAATTGGATCGATTCCTACACTAGAGATAGATGCCAACTTATCCTAGTACCTTGGTAATCCTAAGTTCAGCGGTTTGCCTAATAAAAAGGTCTAACATGATCAAAACTACTTTTCAATATTGCCAAAACGCAGAGATCTATAACAAGCTATAAGGATATCTAACAAAACGATAATCATACAGGAAACATTGATCATAACAATAGTAACTACATAATTAGGCAGCACTAGAAGTGCTTAGCCTCTCATGGTAACAAAACAGTAAGAAATAATAAAGGGATTCATTGATCGAAAGCTCATAATTCTCACAGTAGTCGTTTATAAATGATTAAATACATAAGTAAGTAAAGTGATTTCTCCCTTGGATTTTAGATGGATTTTCTTCGATCTATGGAAGCTTAGTTCGGCCTTTGATGCTATGGTAGAAGGGTTGATGTCAAATAAGCAAAAGGAGGGATCTATTTATAATACTCGGACTTGTTACGTCGTAACCCTTGTGTATGGTTACGCCGTAATCATGCTGATGTGGGCTTCCTTTTCGTAGGCTTAAAAAGGTTACGACGTAACTCTACGTACATGTTACGCCGTAATGCTGACTAGGATACTTCATCAATCTTCAAACCTGCCAGGTTACAACGTAAAGGTTACAAGTAATTTTGCCGTAATCTTTGTGATGACCATTATTGTCTTAAGTGGGTTACGACGTAATGCCTGCGGGGTGGTTACGCCGTACCAAGTCTTGAAAATCTAACTTTTGCTCGTTTTTGTGTCCAAATCCCGTGTTTCTTGCTCAAATGCTTGATTTCTTCCTGTAAACAATAAATAAGTGAGTATCATTTTCAGGCATTTATGAGATATTCCCCAAGCATAAGTAAGGAATTTGATACCAAAAAGTATTTAATAGTTGATGCTATAAAATATCCTCCCACTTGACTTCTACTTGCCCTCAAGGTCATAGTTGATGCTATCAAATATCCTCCTACTTGACTTCTACTTGCTCTCAAGTAGACCTGTTAGAATAACCCATAAAAAGATTTCTCCAATTTAACTCGGAGAAATGAATTCATAATTTACTTATGCTAGAAAACATCAAAGCCAAACACCTCAGGAAAAGAGGATCAAAATCACCACAAACTCTCAAACTAGTTTAAGTGTTTCTTTTTAGGGGTGATCGCTCAACAACACAGTCATAGCATGTATTCTATCATAAGCTTGGAAAGTACACAAATCTACACCAGTTAGAGTTAGGGTCTAAATGGCTCTTAAAGGCAACATGGGTGACACACATGTTTAACAGGGTGAATCATTCTTTAAATGCAATCTTTACCAAAAACGTTACACCAACAAGGGCGACGAAACCACACATACACATTTGTAACGACGGATGAGATATGTATGATTGCTCACTCCCTCATTCGAGCAATACCAATGGTTAGATTGGAAAATGATATAGGGTAGGATAAAGACATGGAATGTACATTTAATTGTTGTTAAATAAAAACACAAAACAAGTAGTCTATATAATCTAAAGTTGTCATAACCGGCTACTGTCCATCCATAATTAAAGTGTCTAAGCGCGAAAATCTGATCTTCATAACAGTAATGGGCTATTGGTATATGTAGTGATGTAATTCATGCTTTTCATCGATGAAGCAGACCTCACTAGCCCAACCTTTAAAATCAACAAATGGCTTATAGTTGCACCATCTTTATAACTAGTTGGTTTTATAACACGTAACCAACTTATAAAAAAGGAGTTTATTTATACATATTTTTTTCTTCACGATTCTACTGTAGCATACAACATAAGCATCCCCCACTTGAGATGAACAGTATCGAAAGTGATGATACAAAAGAAGGTCTTTATAGATCAATAAAGATAAGTCTTCCATGAACGTTTAAAATTTTCGAACCCATTCACCTGAACCATGGACTTAAATAGCCAAAGATTTCAATACAAAGAAAATAGAGACTATAGGGTAGGCTAAGGCGAAATGGTGTGACGACACATATGATATTGGGTTAAAATAAAAGATTGACTAAACATGGTGATCTAGGGGTATCTTACACTAAAAATGAGTGCAACAAAATGACTTTTATCACGGGGGTCGACAAGTCAATGTAACAAGTTGATAAACGCACACAATATAACACATGTGGGCTATTTAGGTTAAATCCTAAATGTTTCCTTCTTGAACCATCTATTCTTGCTAATCAATTAGGTCTCGAAATGATGTACAAGCCAAGTTTTAAAGTCTACAATACTACCGGCACACTCATAATTTTGGTGGATTTTTGTATAATGGATGAAAATGGAATCATCAGGCTTAACCTCACCAATAGAAATAAAGGGTAAATATGCATTCGGAAAAGACTTAATCTAGTTCAGTATGAAAAACATTTCAAAAAATTTAAAAATTGGCATAATTTTTCAAAGAAAACTAGAAGATCGAAGGTAAATATAGGTCATGTGGTAATTCTACTCCCATCCCCTACTTGGTTTGTACAATGTCCATATTGTACAATAAAGGAAATGAAAAATCAAAAATAAGAGTAGAATTAGAACAAAAAACTCCATTGAGTATTGCTCTAAACTTCAAATGATGGCGGTAAGGATGAATTCCCGTCAAGCGCCTCCTGAACAACATCGTTTCCCCTAAAATCACTAAACCAACCTAAATGCATTAAACATTCAAAATGAGATATACAAGAAAACTAACTCACCTTTCGTAGGAATCACGGTTGCATTTAGCGTATGCAACAAGCCTTTTAAACCACTTGGTGGCCCAAGTGGACGAGTGAAGTCTCGTGAGGGTTTTTAGAGAACACGCCACAGAGTTCATTTAAAATATACACGATTTTGTAAATGTTTCAAACTTATTTTAAGGTTTTGCAGGAAGAGGTTACAGCGTAACTGCTATGGTTACGCTGTAACTATGTGGTTTAATTAAAAATTTAAAGGACTAGTTACGGCGTAACCGAGAATTAGGTTACGCCGTAGCTCCAATGATTACGGAGTAACTATAAAGATTACGTCGTAAATGCTACCTGTAGCAATATTTTAACCACATGATTATGAGTCGAGATGACCTCAAATTCAACTCCTTTGTTGTTAGAACCTGCAAAATAAAGTAAGATATATACAAACCGTCTAAAATGTAGAATTTAAAAGATGTTTATTAATAAAAGACGGGTTGTCCCTCGACCAGCACTTTTGTTTATTGACGAGTCTTTAAGTTAGACTCACCCCTACTCTACGTTGCTCCTTGTGCACTCCCTTATGCTCCCAACTCATCCATTGCACGAATAGTGGCAACATTGGCGCTAGTTCGAGGTATTTCGTTGATCCCTAAATTTTTTGTTTTCGTATAGGTTTAGCCTGGGCCAATATTGTATCTAGTAACTTTGACCCTTTCGATTAAAATTGGGGGTGGTCTCCTATAAGGCATACCTGGCAAAATTGCAACATCTTTCCTTATAAGCTTCATCCTCACTGTCAATGAACCCGTCATATGATGTTGGTTCTACGTAGTCGGTTATTCCATCTAAGTTATCTTCATCTTCGATTGTCCCACTGAAGCAACTATCATCTAGCTTATCTAAGACGGTGTCAAGTATTGCGTCTATTTTTTCTTCCCTACATTTCTCTGGGTCTTCCCATCCTTCATCAGTGTCATCATCTTCCTCACCAAATCTCTCTTTCTAATGAGCCTTAAGGATCCTATCTCTAGTAATTTTGCATACTTTCCCATACCTTATTTTTATCTAATCATTCACACTTAAGTTATTCCATGTAAGATTTATACGCTCGTTATCATTAGTACTTTCCCAATAATGCTTTATGTCGCTGTCGGCAAGTCCCCTCCATTGCATTTGTTTTCGTATGGGTCACAGGATGCCCAATATTCACGCACACCCTCATTTACTCGTGAAATCGCTTCACACCAATGCATCCTCTTTTGTGCGGGTCCCATACCTGTTTCATTCTTTGTTTTTTCTATCCCTGGTTCTCCTAGGGTGATCACGCAACACCTATAGACTATTTCCTTATATGATTCTTGGATATCAATGTCACACGTAAAGATATCAGGATCGATAGCTAAGAGACGATTAAATTCACAAGATTCAGACTCATAAAGGAATAAATCACAATCTATATCCATTAAATCATTGCTATTAATGACATTCACCATATAAGCTTTTTATACACGAGTTGTGAATTTATAACTCTTTTTATTCATGTCAAAAATAATCTTGTCATTTCCGATCCCTAATGAAATCTCTTTATTAAAAACATCGATCTCAGCGTTAATGGTTGCTAGGAATGGTCTACCAAGAATCATAGTCTCATTTCTTGTTTCTAACATATCGATGATTACGAAATCTGAAGAAAATAAGAACTTGTCGATTTTAACAAGGATGCTTTCTACAAGTCCTAAAGGAACCTTCTTAGTCATATCAGCCATTTCAACTAGCATATTAGTTCCCTTAGGGTTAGCTAGTGTTTAATGTTTAAACAAAGATTTAGGAAAGATATTAATGCTTGCTCCTAAGTCTACCATAGCATAAAAATCTAAACTACCAATAGTGCAAGGAAGAGTAAAACTTCATGGATTTATTTATTTTGGCGGTAGTTGGCATGATAAACCTTCAGACGGAAGATCATCATCTTCGTAAAAGACACTCCATGGATTTTATTAGTTTCGTTAGAGGATGCATTGGTAATTGGTACATCATCGTAAACTGCCTTGCATTTTCCAATTGATGAAGTGGGAACTTCAGTAGCAGCTTTAACATGAACTTCTTTCGTTAGCTGCTCGATTTGAGTTCCTAGGTTTTTAAGAGAAGCCTCCTGGTTTTGAGTGTTAATTTCCGTGCTCTCTTGGATCATTTTTATCCATTCTTCAATTTCAAAACTTCTTCGTGTCGATTCTTCTAAGTGCTTGTTCATGAGTTCTTTTAAGCTCAGCTTTTTTTCTCCAAAAGGTGGGCATTTTTCGACTCGTGTGTAGTACCCAGGTGGTCCTACATGTTATTTCATTCTATTAAAAGGTGAAGAACGTCCCTCGTCATATTTTACCTCTTTAACACTTTTAGTATCTTCGTTAAGTGGGTATTCCTTGTCAAGATGAGGTCCATCACAAAGCTGGCACCTGACTTGAATAGCATGAACATTTTCCTTTAATTTTTTCATATCTTGACCAAGGTTATCAAGTTTACTAACAATAGCAGCCATTCCATCAGAATTATTGCTGCTAAATATATTTTGGCTAGGTGAACCATCGTGGCATTTTTTGGAGTGGTCAGCAATAGTCTGGATTGTTGTTAAACCTTCAGCAGGTGTTATGCCAGGAATTGGCCCATGCGAGTTTAGTAAGTGACGGTTCATGGTGCTCAAACCATTGTAGAAGATATTTACCTTCTGATGACTATTTATGTCATGAGTTGGGCACTTATATAGCAGGTCATTGTACCTTTCCCAAGCCTAGTATAACGTCTCTACTCCCTCTTGCTTGAAGTTGCGAATGTCTTCAAGTTGTTTAGCGATCTTAGATTGTGGGCAGTACCTTTGGATACAGGCTTTTTTAAGGAGATCCCATGTATTAATGGTTCTTGGGGTTAGTCTATCATCCCACCTTTTTTCTTCTCCAGTGAGTGTGATTGGAAAAACACGGAGCATGACTGCATCAAGTGTCACTCCTAAAATGTTGAACAAACTAACGATGTCTAAAACCCGCTTAATGTGCTCGTGAGCGTCGTTATTTTTGTTTCCTGAAAAGGTGTTTTCCCTCAATTCCCGCATGAATTGACTATTAATTGCCCCCGATTTCTGGTCTAACCACGCCCGGTGCCTGGTTTTCTCGAGTCAACGTCAAGTATTGTTCCATGGCGAGGTTCTCGATATTTTCCCTAGCCATAATGATTTCTGAAAAATCAACAAAATTTAGTGCAAAAATGAAATGAAAAGAATGCAGGAAATCAAATTACTACTAATTTTTAGCTCCCCGGTAGCGGCGCCAAAAATTTGATGCGTATTTTCTTTTAAAGAAATTATTTAACAAGTTTTAAATTTAAAAAAACTCGTTCACCGATGTCTACACGCCCTAACGGGCAGAGAACCCGGTCGTACGTAATGTACGATTGGTAAATCCGAGGTCGTCCCAAGAGCTAAGTTTAGATTAGTTATAATCTGAAATATTACAGGTTTAAAAATGGTTTAAATAGTTTTGAGAATTAAGACAGGAAATAAAATGCGTAAAAGTAAATTGAGAAGAACACTATAAGGAGAAAAACGTGCTAACTTGGTTATTTCATTACTACTGTTTATGACATGTTTCCTAGTGCAAAGTCTAGTTATCGTTTTATTAGTGTTCTAATATCAACAGATCCGAATTGATTTTCGTGGTCTGTCCTATACTTTCAAGGATCCTAATTTCTCGAAAGCCTCGATGTTAAGGTATCCCGGTCGTAGCTATTAAGTACCAACCATCCAAAAGACTTGTCTATAACCTAAATAGATTATTAACCCACTCTAAAATAGTTCATGTGCTTTTTAAAGTATTTAGAGTAATTAAGGCGGTAATCGGATCGATTCCTACACTAGGGATAGATGCCAACTTATCTTAGTACCTTGGTAATCCTAAGTTCAGCGGTTTGCCTAATAAAAGGACTAACAGGATCAAAACTACTTTTCAATATTGCCAAAATCCAAGGATCTATGACTAGCTATAAGGATATCTAACAAAATGATAATCAAACAGGAAACATTAATCATAACAATAGTAACTACATAACTAGGCCAACACTAGAAGTGCTTAAAAATTAATGGTAACAAAACAGGAAGAAATAATAGAGGAATTCGTTGATCGAAAGCTCATAATTCTTACAGTAGTTGTTTATGAATGATTAAATACAAAAGTAAGTAAAGTGATTTCTCCCTTGGACTTCAGATGGATTTCTTCGACCTATGGAAGCTTGGTTTGCCCTTTGATGCTGTGGTAGAAGGGTTGATGTCGAATAAGCAGAATGAGGGCTTTATTTATAATACTCAAACTTTATACTGCGTAACTCTTGTGTGATGCTGATATGGGCTTCCTTTTAGTAGGATTAAAAAGGTTACGGTGTAACTCTATGTACATGTTACACCGTAATGCTGACTAGGATACATCATCAATCTTCAAACGTGGCAGGTTACGGCGTAAAGGTTACAAGTAATTACACCGTAATCATTATGATGACCATTATTTCCTTAATTGGGTTACGGTGTAACGCCTGCGGGGTGGTTACGCCGTAACAAGTCGTGAAAATCTAACTTTTGCTCGTTTTTGCGTCCAAATCCCGTGTTTCTTGCTCAAATGCATGATTTCTTCTTGTAAACAATAAATATGTGATTAAGTATCATGTTCTGGTATTTATGAGATATTTACAAGCATTTTGATAGAGAATTTGATATCAAAAAGTATTAAATATTTGATGCTATCAGATAATCATAACAAACTTTAACCACAACCACAAACTTTAACCACCACCCAAAACCACCATAACTGTTAAAATTTTACCAATCTGACCACCAAAACACACCAAAATAACTCAAATTGTTCAACAAACATCATAATCACATAAAAAACATTTCATTTATAACAAATCACACTCAAATCAATCAAACTCATCAACAATTTTTCAAAACTTAAAAATGAAGGGAACATCTTCAAACAATCATCAGAACTCAAATAACTCAGAAAGCACCACAACCAGTGAAGAAATCACATCAAATCACCCACTTTACCTCCATCAAACTGATCATCCAAGATTGGTTTTGATTTCCAAAAAACTAACTAGATCAGATAACTACTGTTCATAGAAAAGATCTCTAATGATAGCCTTGAATGCAAATAACAAAATGAGGATCATAACTAGGGAGTTTGCTAAGACAAACAGGGATTCTGATTTAAAAGCATAATGGGAAAATAACAATGACATGTTGATATCTTAGATTTTAAACACTGTAAGTGAGCAAATTGGTAACAATTTAAACTTTATCAATTTAGTTTCAAAGCTTTGGATAGAATTACAAGAACACTATGCTCAAGTTGATGGTCACAAAATCTATCAGTTAAGTAGTGATATAGTTCAGTAAAACAAGAATATTACATAGTTGTGGTGTAATATCACAAATTAAAAGGACTTTGGGATGAATTTGATGCCTTAGAGGCACCTTACTTGTGTTTGTGCTTATGCAACTGTGATAATGGAAGAATTAATGACGAGAGGGATCAGAGGAAAAAAACTCATACAATTCTTAATGGGATTGGATGAAAGTTATTCAAACATTAGGGGGCAAATCTTACTCATGCAACCATTACCCACAACAACAAAAGCCTACACCATGGTAAGACAAGAGGAAAAACAAAAAGAAGGTGTTGCACCAAAATCAGCTACTGCAACAATCCTAAATAGCTATTCCAATAACCAAAAGTACAACACTGCAAGAAGTTCAAATGGCTAAAGGTACCTTGTCTCAAACGCTTAAAATTCAAGGTTCAATCCACAAAGGTCAATACAAACTGGTTATGAAAGAAGGAGCAGTTTTAAGAAGGGTGTATATTATGGCAAATAGGGTCATTTACAAGAGGAGTGTCACAAAATAGTTGGCTATCCAGTTGGTCATCCATTGCATGGTAAAGTTCAACCCACAAAGAAATTCAAACAAGGACAGGATTACAAAAGGACTGTGAACATAGCTGGGACAAGATGAAATCAGCAAAGCAAGTAGAACAGGACAGAATGGATCACCATCTGACACACATGTCACATCCAGAATGGATCAACTTCAAAATCAGCTAAACCAAGTTCTTCAAATGTCGCAGACCTAGCATTACACCTCACCTAGTATTTTCTCATCTCACAGTCTTAAATTACCCAAGTTTATTGCTTCCCTTATTACTTGTCTTAAGATTGCATGGATTATAGATAGTGGGGCCACATATCACATATCCACAACTCTCAAAATCATGCACATTATACATAAATGCACTCCACCCATAACAGTCTTACTACCAATTGGTCAAACTGTCAAAGTAACAACCATTGGATCGGTCACAATAAACAAATACATCACCATTCACAATGTTTTTTACATACCAACATTTACCTACAACATCATTTCAGTAAGCAAATTGTTACAAGGCACTACAATCTCTCTTATCCTAACCTCATCATATTGCATTTTTTAGGACCAGAACAGGAGGATTGCACATGGCAGCCTCTGTGATGGTCTATACCTCCTCTCATTATCACCTACACCCTCTGCAACCTCATCAACCATCCTTCACAACAACAACAAACCACACCTATGGCACTCAAGGCTTGGTCATTCTTCTCTCCTAGTACTTAAAAGAATAGAATGTTTGTCTTCTTTGTTACTAAACACTATTAAATATCATTGTAATATTTGCCATCTTTCTAAACAGACTGCATTACCTTTTCATACAAGTACTTCACATGCTGCTTCCTTATTTGATCTCATCCACATTGATGTTCGGGGTCCTTACAAACATACAACAATTAACAAATGCAAATATTTTCTCACTATTGTTGATGATCACTCAAGAGCAACCTAGACTTATTTAATGTTAACCAAAGTAGACACCATTTCTAATGTTAAAACTTCATGCTCATATGTTCAAAACCACTTTCACAAAAAAGTCAAAACAATAAGGGGTGATAAAGGCACTAAATTTGTAAATTCCTCACTCGATGATTATTTTCAAACTCATGGAATTATCCATCAAACATCATGCCCACACACACCCCAACAAAATTCCAGGGTTGAAAGAAAACACAAACACCTTTTGGAAGTAGCAAGATCACTCAAATTCCAAAGACATTTCCCAACCAACATTTGGGGATACTGTCTACTTGCTGCAACCTACATCATTAACAAACTTTCATCCCGAACCATTCAAAACAAATCACCCTATGAATTAATCCACAAACTCCTACCAGACCTAAGCCGCATGAGAATTCTAAGTTGCAGAGCCTATGTCCATAATCACACTCATGATAAATTTGCACCAAGGTCTATTCTGGCAATTTTTGTTGGTTATCTCACAACACAAAAGGTTACATTCTCTATGACCCAAACACACACAAAACAATCATAAGCAGACATGTTGATTTTAATGAAATATCATTTCCTTTCTCCTCATCACAACCATCACCTACATCTCCAACAACATCCAATGTGACTGATCCAACCACCATACTAATTTTTCTGACCTCACATACAATTGAACACACAGAACCAAACACACCCACAACAGAACATATAGAACCAAAAACACCCACAACTGCACATACAAATCCAACACCCTCATCACAGACTTCAACCAATACACAAACTAATACAGCTGCAAATACACCCCAAACAGAACATATGATACCTCCAACTCCACCTACACAACCATCTTCATTGCCTACTAGACTCTCCACAAGAAACAAACAGGCCCCCAACAAATTTACTGACTACCACTACACCTTACCCAAATCACTAATCCATAATGTTCACAAATACACATATCATTAATACATCAATTACAATAACATCACATCCCTAAAACAAAGACACCTCATTCATAACCTCAACAAAGCTATGGAACCCCATAACTATGCTCAAGCATCTAAGGATCAGAAGTGGGTGAAAGCAATGCAGAAGGAGCTTCAAGCCTTAGAAGCAAATCACACATGGGAACTCACACTTCTTCCTCCTGGCAAACTTCCTATAGGGTGTAAATGGGTTTATAGGATCAAATTTCATGCTCATGGTTCCATTGAGAGATACAAGGCCACACTTGTGGCAAAAGGATTCACCCAAAATAAGGGAATTGACTACAAAGAAAACTTTGCTCCCGTTGCCAAAATGGTAAGTGTTAAGGCCTTACTTGCAGTGGCAACAACTAATAATTGGTTCATAGAACATTTGGACATCAACAATGCCTTTCTTTATGGAGATCTCCATGAAGAAGTCTACATGACTCTGCCACAAGGTCTTCATCACTCACAACCTCCAAACACCGTTTGTAAACTCACCAAATCCCTTTATGGCTTATAACAGGCAAATAGACAGTGGTTTCACAAGCTCACCACTTTTTTTGTTAAACATTGGTTTCACCAAAGCTATGCAGATACTTCCCTTTTCACATTGTCTAAAGGTGCTCAATTCACAACCCTACCAGT
>BQNB010134031.1:0-18374 GCA_026074375.1 Tanacetum coccineum | reverse complement strand
TAGTTATAAGTTTATGAAAGTTACGATATATACCCCTTGCATGGAATACCTTTGCAAAACAAGTCCAAAATGACATGCAAGCTTATTTTAAGTTTCTAAATGATATTTGAAGGTTATATCTTATTAATATAAGCTAAAATATGAAGGTTTAATGCAACGAAAGTCTAAAATAACGATTCGTTAAGCTATGACTCAAAACGAGTCTAATTAGGGTTTCAAAACGAAAACGCGCGGGTTTTAAGTTCGAATTCCTTCAATAATCAATAAAGTGGTTATATTAACATTATTTAAGCATGTTAGGATTGATTATAACAACATTTAACCATTATAACATTTAGTTTTAAGAAAAACATAAAATTAGGGTTTCGGGTGTACGGTTTTGGATCAAAACGGAAAATGAGCATGAATTGAGTTATGAAATTTCAACAAGAGTTTATGTATGATCATATGAACATAATAAGGGTGTAGATAGAAGCAGAAGTAGACATCCAGAGCCTGGGTTTGAGCTTCAGGAGCAAAATGGTAGAAATGGGTCGTTTTAGGTAAGTAATTCCACTCGTAGCCATGTATCTTGTCCCGGGGATACAAATATTTCAAGCTTTGCTTGGAAATGATGATTCTTAGATGATCCAAAGGGGGATTCCCCAATAAAAAAAAATTGGGGAAAAGCGCCAGATAATTTAAGCTCAATGGGTTATAGAAAGAAGAGATGGGGGATGATTTGAAATGAGGGGTGTTGGGTCCTATTTATACACGAACAACCTTAGGACCAAGGGTTCTAGTTAAATCTGATTAGGACACAGATGTAAGCTAGAGGGTGATGTGTTTAAGCTAAGAGATGAGTTGTATGAGCTAGAAATAAGCTAGAGCATGGTGATGAAGACACATGCTTGCCGCGGCTGCCATTGGACAAAAGAGGAGGTTTTATCAAGCTTGGAGGCCAAGGGGGTGAAGAGAGGTGCTTGTAAGCTGCTATGGAATGTGAGGTGCTTGTCATAGAGGAGCTTGGTCACATGGTTGGGTGCTTAATGGGTCAAAATTGGTGGTAAATGGGTTGCGGGTCTGTTTTGGTTCGATTAGGGTTTTCTCGTGTTTTCAAGCTTATAATTCGTGTGTACTTGATCCAAGATGATAGATTACTGATCTTAAGGTTTGTATTAAGGATTATAATCAAGGTTTGATAAGTGGTTTGGGTTAAAATGGGTTGAAAATGAGTTAACAAGGTCGCGGGTCATTTTAGGGCACGTTAGGGTTTCATTAGGGTTTTCTAGCTTATAATTCTTGTACATTGCTAAGAAAATGATAGATGATGGATTGTAAACTTATTTTATGAGTTTACAATGGCACTTGATTGATTGTTAGAGGTTAAAATGGTCAAAAATGAGTAAACGGCAATGTTCCATTGTTGGTATGATTTTTAGGGTTCTCGATTTCATTTACATATAATTGAAATTAAATGTATGAATAAAGTGTTGACAAATAGAATTGACTATGGTCGTGAAACATAAGTTATTACAACTTCTTTGTAGGTTTGTTGAGTTTAAAAACGTGATAAAAAATTGATAAACGTGTTCATGGTTTACTATTTAGCTCGGGTTAGGGTTTCTAATCTTGGTTTCTTGTAATTTTATGAAATGAGGATAAATATGGATTGTAAATGAAGTTCAAGACTTCTTGTAACTTGTACTTGATAGATTTGTACAAGATTCTTTATGAAAACGTAGGTAGAAATGTCTATTTGGACATCGTGGGCATTAATGACTTGTACATTATGTACCTTTAAAGGACTTGTCCTTATGTTTGAGGGAATTTATATTCAAATGAGATGTTATATTACTTGTATATATGCTTTAGTAGCTTGTACATTCGCTTTAGATATTAACCTTTCATGGAATTAGGGTTTAGAAGTATAAAATAACGGTTTAAAGCCCGTTTTGATATAACGTTGCGAATAGTACATTATAAGAGGAATGTACTTTGTAATAATGATATTAAGATATCGAATTGATATGTTATGATGTTTTCTTGACATATAAATAGATATAGATGGCATAGGTAGGTTGCGTGAGCTCGTCTACTTTAGTTATGCAAGTTACATTGCATATTGAGATATTGGCAATGCAAGTAATGTAATAAACCGAAAAATTTTCCCATAGATTTGTAATCATAGTAACATAGGTTGATTTTGCATTTGATGAAAATTCTGGGTTGTTATACCCCAAAACTTGTAAATCATTAAAATGTAAAATGTAGGGCTATGAACTCACCTTGAGTAATGAATATTAGATTATATCACAGAAAATACGTCAGATAAACGCCGAATGCAACCTTAATATGATGAACCACAATATCTAAACCCTTGTTTAGATATTAAACCAAAGCTTGCAAAGCTTAGAAAACCCTAGATTAGTTTGAAATCCTAATCTTCCTTTTCTTGCTTCAACACTTGTAAATGCTTAACCAATCCTTGTAAACACTTTAGGTTACCTTAGATATCATGTAGGAATGTATGTGAATGTTGTAAATAAAATTTTGTATGGATTTGGTTTGAATTTGGTGTTGGCCGTGGGTTTTGAAGCAAAACAAGAGAGAAAAGTGTTGTTTTCACCAAGGAAATGAGTATATGTGTGTTTACTTGCAAGTGTTTATATATCATCTTGAGTAGTCAAAAGTTGCTTATAAGAAGTCCAAGACAAGATGAGTGATTTAGGGAAGTCTTATGGTCAAGGTATGGTGAAGTCCTTGTAAAAGTCATAAAGTTTTATTAGTTGGTGTAAGTACATAGCAAGTTGGAAATTTTGGGATATATTCTTTGATCTTTTCTATCAAATCCGGCCATAGGTTGATATATATGATGAAATTGTAATTTTTGGGTAATGGGTACAATTGTGGGTATTTGTTGAAGCGTAGATAAGTTTTGGTTGTTCTGGGAATGCCTAAACGTATTTTATCGCGAAACGTATACACTTTACGCAACCAATAAAAATAAAATGGACAAAGTTAATAATTATCCTCAAAATAATTACTTAACACTTGCTTGATGTAAACATTTAAGTTTGATGTCCGTTTACATTGAACGGTAATTTTTAGCTTGCGCGATTTAACGTAACGATTACGATTTAAAAGCAAACGCGTACAATACTAAAAATAAATAGTGAACTTATTGACGACGTGCAATGACCCTAAAAGACGGGGTGTTATAATCTGCCTGTAGATATAATAAACTTATTCAAGAGTTGCTTATAAACATCAGTAAAACCTGCCCTAGTATCAACAATTCTGGTGAAAAATTAGTGGTTGTGACCCCAAAGAACAAAGACAAAAGAGTTAGATTCACTGAGCCCGTCACATCCTCGGGAAACACAATCACAAAAACAGCCTCTTCATCAAACCTAGTTTCTAACAAACCTATGTTGTCTTCTACAGGAGTAAAACCGTCTACTAGTGCTAGCGGATCACAGCGTTCAGGCAATACAAACAAAAGAAAAGATTCAGCAAATACCAAGTAGTACTCTGAAGAATAAAGTAGAAGCCCACCCTAGGAAAGTTAAATCTAGTTTGAAAAATAAAAATAGTATGGTTGAACCTAAAGGAACTGCAATTGTGCAGCATTCCAAGCTTAATGCGAATTCTGAACTTAAATGTGTTAAGTGTAATGGTTGCATGCTTTCTGATAATCATGATTTGTGTATTCTTGATTTTATAAATGATGTGAATGCTCGTGTAAAATCTAAATCTATTAAGAAAAGTTCAAAGAGAAAAGTTTTGGAAACCAACATGAAAGGTGTTTACAAATATTGGATACATCTGGAAACCTACTGGTCGGACCTTCACTATAGTTAGAAATCCGTGCCCTTTAACTAGGATTACCACAACTACTGAATTGCCCCTTAGGAAACTGGGGTGTTGGGGGGGGCAATTGATCTAGAAAATAAAACACCTAAGCCTGTCGTAACATTGGTTTACTCAAGGAAACCTAGGAAATCTAAAACTACTATTCCTGTTAACAAATCTAAGGTTCTTAAATATGTAATCTGCTAATAAAAAAGAACCCAGTCAATCTTGGGGATCCATAGTTTCCATTTTCCATCTACTCTCTCGATGAAATGCAGGTCGTCCAAAATTGTTCTTAGCTCACCAATTTTGTCAATAAATTTTTAGGTATAGTCAAATTCGGAAATGAACCGTGGCATAGATTTTTGGTTTTTATGGTGATTATCAGATTGGGAATGTTATGATATCAAGGGTTTACTACGTAGAAGGACTTGGACACAACTTATGTCTCTGTTTGGCAATTCTGTGATTCAAACCTGAAGTTGCTTTTCCGCACACACCTGCTTCATTCGTAATTTGGAAGGTGTTGATCTATTGACTGGATCTCAAGGCAACAATCTGTATACTCTGTCTCTTGGAGATATGATGGCGTCCTCTCCTATATGTCTCTTGTCAAAGGCCTCAAAGACTAAGTCCTGGCTATGGCACCGACGTCTGTCTCATCTGAACTTTGGTGCAATCAACCATTTAGCTAGACATGGTCTGGTTCGGGGTCTCCCTAAGCTAAAATTTGAAAAGGACCATCTGTGTTCTGCTTGTGCAATGGGCAAAAGCAAGAAGAAACCCTACAAACCTAAATCTAAAGACACCAACCAAGAAAAACTCTATCTTTTGCACATGGATCTTTATGGACCAATGTGTGTCGCAAGTGTTAATGGAAAGAAGTACATCCTCATCATTGTCGATGATTACTCTTGATTTACATGGGTTAAGTGCTTAAGGTCAAAAGATGAAGCTCCAAATTTCATAATCAAGTTTCTCAAGATAATCCAAGTGCGGCTTAAAGTGCCTGTCCAACGCATCAGAACAAATAATGGAACCGAATTTGTTAATCAAACTTTGCGTGAATATTATGACAATATTGGCATCTCTCATGAAACATCTTTTTCTTGCTCTCCATAGCAAAGTGGTGTCATTGACAGACGTAATCGTACGCTAATTGAAGCTGCCCGCACAATGTTGATTTATGCAAAAGCTCCGTTATTCTTATGGGCAGAAGTAGTTGCTACCGCATGTTACACCCAAAATCGTTCCATCATACGTCTTCGTTCAGTTGGGTGGCTGGGGGGGGGGGGGGGGGGGGGGGGGGCAAAACACCATTGAGCTTTACATGACAAACCTCCCGACTTATCATTTTTTCCATGTATTTGGTGCACTCTGCTACCGACAAAAGATTATAGGAACTTGGGTAAGTTACAACCGAAAGCTGACATTGGTATTTTCATTGGCTATGCACCTACAAATAAGCATTTTTGTATTTACAACCGACGTACCAGACGATTCCTTGGTCAATACATTTAGATTTGATGAGCTGACTGGGCGATGGCTTTCTGACCACACAGTTCAGACCGCACTTCATGAAATGACTCATGCAACAATCAGTTCAGGACTCGTGTCAAACCCTCCTCCTTCAACACCGTTTGTACCTGTAACACCCCCAAAATACAATACGCAACGGAATACAAAATTTGGGGTGCTACTTCATAATACACGCACACGAGTCCCAGTAAACGTTCAAAGATACGTTTATAAAACACAATTTCATTTATTATAAAGGTCAGAGTTACATAGGTCCCAATACGATTATAGAAATTATTTCTAAAAGTCACAACACGACTTGATTTCTAAAAACATTATTTAGTTTATGACACAACTTCACCGAGGTACCGTCATTGATATCCGCGTTCCGTCCCATCCAGCCATCAACAACAATTAACCTGAGATACATGCTTAAAAACGTCAACGAAATGTTGAGTGAATTCATAGAGTTTACAAATAATAGTTAGAACGCATAATTTGGTTCAACAAAACATATAACATTGGCTCATAAGTCAAGTTATAAAAATATTGATTTCCAACTAAAGAACCCGTGTACCGAAACTTAACACATTCATTCCCGTAGGACGAAATTATGTCCGAGAAGTATGTCACTTCTCTTAATACTAACTACAAAATGTCCGTTTGACAGGGTGGTCCCAACCCGTATTCAAACCCGGACAAGGGTTTATCGAAACCCAATAGATCTATTTAATGGTCATTAGCTATCACCAACACATGATAAACTAACGTCAACAGCAAAAAGGCATATACTCATTATGAAGGAAACATATTCAAGATCAAAACAGTTTGCGTTCATTTCAACAAAACAAGCAATATATCCCCCTCGGAGGAGTTTTAAAAACATTGAAAACTTTAAAGCGAGGCTTTGAACTCACCTTTAGGTCGAAAGCCGAAGATCAATACGAAACAATTCACGGAAAATCAATGAACACGATCACGACCTATAATTTATGTCGCTCGATACTGAATCCGAAAAATATCGCCGATGCGTACATCGTCATCAACAAAATCATATAAATAATATATATATATATGTATATATATATATATAATAATATATATATAGTCAGTATATTTTAATATATACTAATAGTATATATAAAATAGTATATATATATATTCATACATGTGATGAGAAATCCACTTGCGCCTTACATCCCAAAACCCCACAACATTGAGTTATAATTGTCCCTCACGTTTTATCTTACGTGAATTTAATTGAAAACTTTATATTTTCGATAACTTTCTATTTTTAGAAAGTTACTGTTTCATAAAAGAAAGTTATCATCTTAGTAAGTTTAAATATCTAAGTATATTTTTAATACTTATCATTGTTATTTATATCCATGTACTTAGTTAAAAATTATATAAGTCTTATATGACCCGTGACTTTTTTAAAGTCAGACCTTTGACTTATTCTTCGACTTTTATAACTATATTTATTTTTACTCAAATCTGACCCCACCAACAACCTTTTAAATCGACATTTTCACGATTTTTCGGACAAAGAAAGATTTATGCGAAACGTTATTCGGACAACTTTTAGTTTTAGCCGAGACTGAATCTCGATATAAAAGACAAAAAAAGCCCTGCAAGTTCTGCAGAAACTTGTATATTTAATAAAAACCAGCATTTGAACGCATCGTTTTGACCTGCTATATCACTTTTCGTGACTTAACTAAGAAAATATTTTATAGAAAACGTCATTCCGGACAACTTTCGTGCTTCGTCGGAAAGCCGAAACAGACTCGAAAGTGCTCAAAATCGCCGTTGAAAATCAGATCAGCAAGTGCAAATTACCAAAGTGCTGTTTGAAATTTATAACTTTTTCAAAACTTATTTTGGCTCTAGTTTCTTCGTTATTAGGAGTTAGAAGCTCCATTTTATATCAAAACGATCGTCTCAAAAAGCGTTATCATAGTTCCAAGTCTAAAAATTAGATTTTACAAATTCTCAAACCTTGTTTTCCGTGTTCTGTTTTCTGCTCAAAAATACCTTGTACAAAACTCATCAAAACCCATTTTTGACCAAAATTCCAACTAGTGATATTACTAAAATCCTCTATACACTATACCACAATCGCTCAATCAACCTACATCATAACTAATTTAACGCAAATTCGTACCTCATCACATATAATAATCGGAACCAAAATAACGAAACAATGGATTAAACATAACAAGAATACTCACATCAACACTATAAGTGTTGGTTTCGGCTTTGGCTCGAACTCGGACTCACGGACGCAACCCATGAACTCAAACCGAATGCTTTTCAACCAAACCATCTTGATAGAAACACTTATCTAGCTCTTTTAGACACCCATTTAACTCAAAAACTCTTGAACCGAACCCAAAACCCAAATTCCTCAAACTTAATGCATGGGGTTTTTTTTAATAGTAGGAACGTAGGGCCTTGAAACGAGGACAATATTTTTGTAAACAGATTATTTTGTCATGTTGGTAAAATATCAGTTTTGGTTGTTTCTTGGTGTGACTGTTCGAACAAAGAAGAGGGATGACAAGGAAGAGACAATATGTTTCTAAAAAGTTATAAGTGGTATGTGAGGAGTGGTATTTTAAAGAAATAAAGTATTGACACTTTGGCCCTTTTGGTCCTTCTATCCTTGAGTCCATTTTGAAAAACTAGTACAATAGGTTGTATTCAGTTCGTTATGTAACCGCCCAATGGCTCGGGTCACCACATTTCGTAAATAATTATATTTGTCCCACAAATTTTTAATTTAAAACAATTTAATAAGATGTGTAACACTTTAAAATGCGAGTCCGGCTCGAGCCAGGAACAAAGACGCAATTCAAAAAAATAATAAATTTACAATCTTAAATTTAATAACGAGATGCGTCGTAAATTTTTACAATACTTAAAACGATAAATGAACGCGCGGTCAAACATTGCCTCGCGAAACGTCAAATATAAATATTTTAAATTTCCTTTCGTATGAAAATACAAAAATAATTATTTACGACAAATAAAAATTTAAATGTCGAAGTTCGCTCACATGATTTTATAAAATAATTATTATGACTTCGAACTCGCGATCGTCATACGCGTCGTGAAACTCGGGTTGTTACAGTACCACCTTCAAGAACTGTTTGGGATCTTTTGTTTCAACCACTGTTTGATGAATTACTCAACCCTTTATCAAGTGTTGATTGCCCAGCCCCTGAAGTCATTACTCTAGTTGCTGAAGTAGTTGCTCCAGAACCCGCTGCATCAACCGGTTCACCTTCCTCAACAAATGTTGATCAATATGAACCATCACCTAGTAACTCACAAACAACACCCGAAACTCAATCTTCTGTCATTCCTAACGATATTGAAGAAGACAATCATGACTTAGATGTTGCACACGTGAATAACGATCCGTTCTTTGGTATTCCAATTCCAGAAAACGATTCTGAAGCAATTTTCTTCTTCGGATGTTATTCCCACTGTTGTGCATATTGCTACACCTTCCACAAATACGTTACACAAATGGAACAAGGATCATCCTTTTAGAAAACATCATCGTTGAAGTCAAAAAACATTTTTCCACAAACTCCAACTTCATGAACAACTTTATTTACAAGCCTTATTTTGTTACTATGATTCTTTTCTCACATCCGTTGAACCAAAGAACTATAAAGACGCATTAACTCAAGCATGTTGGATTGAAGCAATGCAAGAGGATCTTAATGAATTTAAACGTCTTGAAGTCTGAGAACTCGTTCCTCGTCCAGATAAAGTGATGGTTATTACTTTAAAATGGACCTATGAGGTGAAACTTGATGAATTAGGAGGAATTCTAAAGAACAAGGCTCGTTTGGTTGCTCGTGGTTACCATCAAGAAGAAGAAATTGATTTTGAGGAATCTTTTGCTCCAGTGGCCAGACTTGATGCTATTCGAATTTTCCTCGCATATGCTTCATAGCTGCTCAAATAAATGATCGACTACCAAAGGGATTTTGTCAAGAACGACATTCTTGAACGCATTCTGCGCGAAGAAGTTTATGTCAGCCAACCCAGATGGGTATATCTGTGCGGTGGAATCAAGACAATCTGAAGTCATGTGTATAAGCTTTTAAAGAAGGCTCTCAATGGGTTCTGAAAAACACAAGCTCCTTGCGCGTTGTACGATCTATTGTCGAAGTTTCTACTCTCTCAGGAATTCTCTAAAGGAACCGTGGATCCCACACTGTTTATCAGAAGACAAGGCAAAGATATTCTCCTAGTACAAATTTATTTTGATGTTATAATCTTTGCGACCTACTACACCTGAAACTATGTGACCAATTTTCAAAATAAAGTGTCAAAGTTAAGGATGCGATGATGAGCAAAATATCATTTACTTCTAGGACTATAGATATTCACAAAAGTCATAGACAGGCATCTTTATATACCAGTCTAAAAAAGCTCTAGAATCTTTTGAAACAAATACGGTATTGAAACATCTTAATGACCCGTGGATACTCCCAGGTGGAGAAATCTTAAACGGAGATGAAGATATCATCAAGGGGGAAACGATTAAATATCGGTTGACTGCCTAACACACTATCATGAATTGTAGGCACCCTTATTTATCTCTCAACCAGTAGAACCAGGTAACACTCACAGCCTACCGAAGAAGCACTCTTACAATACTGTAGCAAAAAGAATTCTTTTAAATAACTTAATTAAGGCAAACCATTAAATAGGAAATCTAGTATCCAAAGTACATTGCGAGTCTAGTGCTCTATGTTTTATGTGGACAACTTATGCAGACGCTGATTATGCGTGTTGCCAAGATACTAGACGAAGTACATCTGGATGTATGTAATTATTAGGAGACAGACTTGTTAGTTGGTCATCAAAAAGGCAGAAAAGCCCTGCGATATCCAGTACGTAAAGCTAAATTTACAAGTATGCCTTGTCTCAGGGGAGCGTATTGTGTCAAGTCCTTTGGAATGAATCACACAAGCACATATCCGACACTTATGAGGGCCACTTGGATTCAATAAAATTCAATGTACGGTGATAACAAAAGCGCTATTGCCTTTATGCTGCAACATTTGATTCTAACATTCCCGATCAAAACATATTGACATCCCTAATTCCACTTCATAAAAAGGAGCAAGTTTGATAACGGAGTAGTAGAAGCTTCTACTTTGTCGATACGGATAAATCAAACTAGCGGACATCTTCACTAAAGCTCATGCAGAGAAAGAATTGAATTTCTTATCAACAAGCTGGGAATGCGAAGTTTTACGCCGAAGACTCTGAAACAATTGGTAGACGAGGCTGAAAAATAGTGGTGGTACCTATTCAAATATCTTGTATAATATGTAAATTTATTAAAAACCAGAAAAGCCAAAAAGATTTTTATTTATTTATTTTCAAAACATTTATAAAAACAAAATACAAAAATTCGAAAAATCTTTAAAACCAAAGAAAAAATTATAAAAAAATGAGAAAAATATAAAAAGAAGTAATAATGGCATGTCTTCTGAAAATCGATAACATTTACGGTCTTAGAAATGTCATTTAATAATGATACGAGGCTGTAAATGAAGTTCGAGCATAAGTTCAAATGTTTTCAAAACATGCCAAATGGCTTGCTATTATTTCAGATAGCAACCCGGTCATCATCTTAAAGGCAAGTATTTTAAAAAGAAAACTTGACCTCATAACGAGGATTTATTCTCGGGCATGGTCTACTTTATGACCATGAAAAGGCTTGTGTTTACTTTGCAACACAACCCGTGCTTTCTATATTACCATGAGTGTACGTGTCAGTGCGCTTATGTGTTAAAATAAGAAAAATCTTATTTCATGGTGTTTGATTTTCAAAAATAAAACATTTTGTCATCAGAAAATGCTTTTCAAAGACATTCGACTTCTCAAACAACGACTATAGCTCTTTAAATAGAAAATGGGTCATTGTTTAAGGGGGAGAAAATGTCAAATATCTTCTTCAGAAAGTCATTTGATAAAAGGAAGAAAAGTTTTTAAACAATAACGGAATATCATTTTTTAAGGAAAGTTAATTAAGTTTAGCTTATGTGTGCCTTAAATTGTTGATCCCAATAGAATAAATCTTGCTTAGCTTGTATAAGGCTAAGTTGTATTGAATAAATTCAAAACAACTATGATAGAAACTTTTATTATGAATATCAAAGACTATGCGGAATCTAGCCAATGATGCTAAGAATAATTTCAATGAAACAGTAATGAATAAGATCAATAACAAACAGTTTACCAAAATTTCAGCCTCAATATAATACGAACACTTTTAATAGTGTTAGGGTTACAAAACCTTGAAGCTATGACAATTCTATGAATGACTCGATTTGATACTTTGATACTGATACATAGAATTCTATAACCCCAATGGTCCTCCTTTACACACCATGAGTCCTAGTTTATTGGGGATTTACAATATTTTCCTAAGTTATCATGATCTTCAAAACAAATAACTTATACGTATCTTTTACAAAAATATCTCATACATATCCCACAAGCAATCTTTATCTTTTCTCTGAGCAGTCTTTATCCTTTTAGCAGTTGTAATCTTTCTGCACCAACAATAGTAACTTTTGTACCGGTAGCACTAACTGTGTACAAGCAGCATTAACTACTTAGAAAGTTTTATTCAATCTTCATCAGCAGTACTAAGTTACACTAGCAGTACTAACTTTACTCTAGCAGTACTAACATTACTAGCAGTAGTAATATACACTAGCAGTAGTAACTTACACTAGCAGTAGTAACTAGCAGTACTAACTACTTACCATATTTTTATTAAGATTACTAACATCACTAATTTATACTTAGCTCAGTAACTAATACCTTAACAACAGTAACTTCAAGAAGGCTTTTAATCCCAGCAATCCTCCCCTAAACTTGATATTTATCTTCAAAAATCAACAGTCTCTTTATAATTAAAAGCTTCATTAATCACTATGAGGAATGCTTTTCCAAAACACTTCATTATTTTAGGTACATATCCTTCCCTTAAACTCTTTCTTGACCAATCTAAAGAAGCCTCATAATGCCATTTCACACTCATAATCAACTTGAAGCTTCACATTATTAAACATCTGATGTAGTGTGTGCTTTGTAAGTGGATACATTTTCTTAACCAATAGATAATATGGTATGGACTGTACTGTTACACAATGAACTTGATGTGTCGTTGTGTGGTGTATATTTTATTGTTTCAAGTTTTAAATTTATATTTGCCGTCTACAACCAAAAAAACAAAATACTAACACTTTAACAGCAGTGTACCCAATCGGTATAGTTCGAGTAAAGTAGGGTGTTGGATTACTTAAGAGCTAGGTTAAAATTTAATCAATTTAATTAATATCTTGTTTATCTAATCTATGATCATAAATTCTCATCTGAAACCTAAGTTAAACATAAGTTAGTCTAAATCCTAATTCTAATGAAAAAATGGGGTTTTCAGCCGAAGACTGGCAACGGTTATGGTTTGTGACTACAATCAATTCAAACGTTCGTTTACCTACACAAGCTGATATGATAAAAATAAAAGAGTGCGTCGAACCTTATATTAGAAAACTTGTATTAACCATTATTAATCCTATTAGAGCGTTTGGTTTGTTAATTAAGCGTAATGATTTCCTCTCTCAAAGGTGGCATATCATGCTTAAACTTAGGCTCATCATCTTAAGACCAGACACATTAATTCGTATCATAATTAAAGCACTTTATTTGCTTATTAAGCATCGATCTCTGGATTAAAGCAATTGTGATACTTTGTTAAACCCTAGCTCATAGAGACTTTACCCCCAAAAAAAAACCTTTACCGCTTAATCAGGCAATCTAATACACTTAGTAGTCCCCAACTTGTCCAACTAGCCAATGGCAATCAGAACGTTTATTTGTTGAATTATCTTAGATCACCTACTATCAACACGATCAATAACCCATCGGCAATATCCCAATTAAAACTAGTTAAGTCCGCGAAGCGTATCCCCAAAGGCACACAACTTATGAAGGACAAATACATGTGTAACTATATTCTAGATGTATAAATTACTATATGGAGAGCTATCCCAGACTCTAGATCCCACTTGGTCCACTTTGCTAGATCCAGTTGAATGATAGGTCGCATACAAAAGCGCGTAAACAAGTATAAATTGATAAACATAAACAAGCACTCAACGATAAATCAAAAAAACTCGAAATATAACCAAACCCAAACAATCAGATCTTCATGAAAATGGCAAATACCCTAAAAGGTATTAGCACTATTAAAAGTGCATAAATATAATACAAGAGTAATATTTATCCAGCGTAAACATAACCGAGTTAACGAATGAAACCGACAAAACCCTGAACGATTACAAAATTTTATGGAATTACAACGTTGACTCCTAGGCATAGAATACGTTGCTCGACCTCCTTCTGCTCTTTTTCTCCTCTGAAAAACAACTTCTGTGGATTAGGTATCGAGAATTGATTTAGCACACTTAAAACTCGTTTTTGAGTTTTTTATTTATAAGGTCTGGAGTCGGTTGGATACGGCGTATCCAATGTCATGGATACGGCGTATTGGGTATTTCTTGGAGTAGGGACCATGTTTGATATCTTCCAGAATATTATATTGATTCCATATCTTGAATACAACGTATTGAATCCTCTAGATACGGCGTATTGATCTTCATTCCTTTTGTGGTCTTTGGTGAGTGCAGGCACAGGATATAACGCCTATCTCTGACATGGCTACGGACGTATGTGTCTACATAACAGTAATCTTTAAAAATATCTTTCATTTAAGCTCTAGAATGCGCCAGCCTTTTGCCTAAGTTTCACCAATTACTCTAATAATTACTGCAATTCTCAAACTATGAAAATGATTAAGTAAGCACTTTAATGCAATAATACTATACAAAATAGGGTTAATAACATAGGGATAAATGATGCAATACAAAACAAAGATGATTATTTCAATTCATCCAAATATCCCCCTACTGAATCCTACATGTCCTCAAGTAGCCTTTAGAAGATTATAAAAATGTAACCCTTAAGAATATTTTCCGATACAAGCACTTATTCGATCTATTAGATCTATTACAAGTACACAACCAAACACCTCACGAAATAAGAAGATGAAAACATTCAAATCACTCAACTAATCTATGTGGTAACATGTAACTAATTCGCTTAATTTCTCGGTAGTGACGAGTATTCTATCATAAGCTTGGCAATGATACACATCTCCACCACTAAAGCCAATGAGTAACAAGTTTATAAAGGTAAATATGGGTTTTTGAATGGAAAGGCGTATGATTTGATCATTCTACACTCTTTCACCAGAAGTACTACTCTAACAAGGCAGCTGAAGCACACATACACACCCAAAATGCCAGGATATACATGAGTGTTCGATCACATCCCCATTCGAATTTAACCAACGATTAGGATGAAAAATGATATAGGTTAGGAATCTTCTAACTTTCACCAAAAGTCGTAAACCAACAAGGTACAGGACATGCATACATGGCCAAAAGACCGAAATAGACACGCATGTTCGTATGGATCCTCATTCGCATAAAACCAGAGGTTAATCATTAGGTGAGAGGGAAGTAAATTGTTGTTAAATAAAAATCAAGAAACAAATAGATTAAGGCTTAAAGTATAAGTTGCTAGACACATATTTTCCCGACTGTTATTATGACAAAGACACAACTATTTACAACGTCTTGATCATAGATCAAAAACAACAACCTAAGTTGGCGTTCCCATAACGATCAACTCTCCAATCATCCCAAAACTTTACATACTCTACAAGGTAAGTGGCAATATCTTCCATTTTATACAATACTCTACATCATTGATTTTTGTCGATGTATCAACGAATAATCGATCATTTGTATAATTCCTTCGGTAATGCTTTTTCGCGAAACGATTATCTTCAAACTTTCTTTCTCTCTCATTTTTTCTTGCAATTTTTCTCATTTTTTTATATTTTACTAACTAAACTTCAAATCTCAGTGTAGTTTCACCATCTTCACGATCATAATAATTCCGGATAATTCTTTCAGTAAATTCTTCATTCTTCGGATTCACCATTAATTGTAAATGTAGTAAAATCACATGAGCTTTGACTATTAGTATACATTCCCATTTGCAATGTGCAAATTTCCAACCTCACCAAAGATAGAAAATGACACAAGACTCAGGAAATACAGACTTTAGACTTTAAGTAACTAGCAACTATAAATTAAACTTAATCTAACAGGGTAGGTTAAGGTGTAAGGGTGTAATGAAACAAATAATTGGTGTAAATTCCTAAAGGATTGGCTCTACGTGTTGTTCTAGTGGATCATCACTCTAAAGATGAGAGTGGAAAGGGTTTAAATGGGAGGTTAACTAACCGGTGTAGTTAGTTAATAAACAACATGTATAGGCGATTTGGTTGTAATCCTAAGATTTACCAATTTAAACAAGTTACTCCAATTAAATCCATAATACTCATTATTGTGGTCTCGAATAGATATACCAAGCCAAGTTCTAAAGTCTACAACATCACCGGCACACTCATATTTTGTGGAATTTGGGTAAACATTTGGAAACGGAAAGGTTAAATCCTCACAATATCTAACAAGGGTTATTGTGTGCGGGTTATGTAACATGTAATTTCACAAAAGTATGCTTGAAAAAAATTTAAATTTGAGCATAATTTAAGCATTTTAATGTGAAAATTAGGACAAGTAAACATTCTAATTCCATCCCCCCACTTGAATTATACAACGTCCTCGTTGTATATATAAAACATTAAATACGGGAATTTAAAAAGAATTAGAATGAGAAACTCCCCTGATAATTGCTCGATAGATTCTCCGTGTTGAGTTTATTAAGCAAGATTGTGTGTTGAACAGCCGCCTTAAAGTTTCAAGACTCCAACAATTTAAGATCTCCAAATTTGTAGATTCTCTACCAATATTCGTCGATATTTCTTTTACGAGGTCCTGTATAAATTCTCAGAAAACAAATGCAATTCTATCTCCGTGTATTCGTTTGGTTAGACTCGAAATAAATACCTAAAACTGTACAGGAAGTCGATACGCCGTATCCATTCCCCAGGATACGCCGTATTGATACTTGTATACGCTGTATTCATTTAATGAATACGTCGTATAGACTGTGCTGAAAATAAAGACTGGATAACGTCCAGAAGGTTAATACGCCGTAATCCCCATGGGTTATGATATCCCGTATAGACATCTGGAAAGACAGACTCGATAAAAAATAAAAATACATCCAGGTTGACTCCCGGCAAGCACTTTTGTTTACAGAAAAGTCTTTAAGTTAGACTTGCCCCTAATTTGGTGGAACGGCCTTTCTAACAATATAATTAACGAAATATGCATACCACAGCTCATCGTCCTTAAACTTGGATTTTAGTACCATTAAATGATCGTCGGAGAATTTATCAGCAATTTCCCTCTTAGTTAACACCTCCATATGTGGATTCTCAAACCTAAATAAGTGATATATGGCCAAGTCTTCTACTTCCTTAGGTTTCTCTAGTACTTGCAAAAGTGATGATTTCTCCTCCTCGGATATCTTTTCTAGCTCAGGTTTCTTTTTAGAGTACGGCGTATTCACTAGGTCGATACGTCGTATTTACGTTGAGTCTTTCTCTTTTGAGGTCAGTTCATTGAGCAAGATAGCTGAGCACCTTTTGTTCATAGTTACCATACTAGCTGCTTCTAGTATGGATTTATTCGTCAGTAAACTCTTCACATACTTGGTGTATTTTGGCATTTGTATTAGGGCTTCGATAAACGGAATATTAACGTGGAGTTGTTTTAGCTTTTCTAAAAAATTTCATTGCTGAGCTTCTTCATTTTCTTTCCTCAATATTTTGGGAAAAGGAATCGATGGCGTTTGTTCCCTAATCGATTGTTGAACAATAGGTGCATTGGTTCCCTGAGGTTGATTCTTCATAAGGACTTCATTTGATTCAACTGGTTTATCACGAGCTTCCTCAAGAGGATCTTCGCCATTCATGTTGGTGTCGTCCTTTTGAATGTCTTGAGTTGTCATTTTTCCACCTCTAGTGGTTACTCCTTTAATTTCACAATTTGATGTCGGAGGACTCTTGATTATTCTCAACAACTTTTGTACCTCAAAGCTGAGCTCGATTAATGAATTGTCCCGTTCTTTAAGCAAGATTTCATTAGTTGTTTTGAAGTCATTAATGAATGCTCACATCTCTTCGTGTTCACATTTTCCCTCATCGATAAATTTGTGCAATATTTCTTCCATTATCAATTCTCTTTCTGGATAAGTAAAGTGATATGGACGAAGTCTGGATGCTGTTCCTAAAAAGTAAGACATAACTCGAAGTAAAACTATACTAGAAAACTAAACAAGAAAGCTAACTAAAACTGCTATTGTATCAGACAGTCGATACATCGTATTCAGTAGACTGGATACGTTGTATCGATGTTTGATGTCGAATACGCTATATTCAAAGAAAATGGATACGCCGTATTCAATAAATAACAACAGATAGTAGAAAAACAAAACTAAATTTATATTTAAAAAATTATACTAAAAATACCCATAAAAACAAGAAATTAAACAATCACACTCCTCGGCAGCGGTGCCAAAAACTTGATGTGTCGTTGTGAGTAGGTATTTTATGTATCAAGTTTTACTATTTATTTTATGCATACTATACCTAAAAACAACACTTTAACGGGCAGTGTACTCGGTCAAGATGTAGCTTTGTTGGTAAGTAGGGTGTCGATCACTAAGAGCGAGAGCGTTAATCCTAATTCTATTAGTATTTCAGTTATCTAAGTTAAACCTAAAACTAATGCAAAGGGGGGTTTCAGCCTGAGAGATTGGTACGGTTTTGTGTATCTAACCTAAGGTTTTGATGACAAGTAAAGCAATAACCGCATACAGGCAGACAATATAATGATAGTCCACTGTCCGAGTCTTTACCAATGGAATAAGAACGT
>BQNB010134030.1:0-15665 GCA_026074375.1 Tanacetum coccineum | reverse complement strand
ATACAACTAAATATTTTTAACATTTTTATTTCAATTAACACTTCTTACTTTCCAAAAATGTCGACGTCATCGAATACTACTTTCAAGTTTGATGTAAACCACAACGGAGAATTTAAACTCAACCCCCTAACATACCAAGATGGTTCAGTATTGAATATTCGCGTTTTTCAAATGGATTTTGAAGATACGGTTAGCTATCTAACATGGAAAATACCGAGAAGATTCACTACTCTTTATTACATGTCGCCACCATACTACACGTTATCAGGTATGAAATAAATTAAAAATGATTATCATACTAATGTTATGTATGACATTGCAAAATTTGCTGGGAAGCTCCAGATTTTTGTTTCTCATAGTCAAATAGATTTAAGCACGGTGTTGATTCCAAACAATGGTTCATTGGAAGAATCATTTGCAGGTGTCATTTCTGAAGAAACTAAAATAAAACTAGAAGAATCACTCAGCTATCTACATCAAATGGATAAAAGAAAGAAAGAAAAAATCGATTACTATGAATTACTTGGTGAACTAGGTTTTATTAATAAAACAAAACCTGCTACACCTTACATGCAAACCGTTTTCAATTTTGTGGTTCATAATAATGGTAAATTGATGCTCGATCACACAAATAACACGATGTACGTCAACGGTGGAACATTCAACATCAACATTCCAAGATTGAAACTAGAAGATCTGAAACAATATTTGATTAATATTTTGGGTACAAAGATTCATGCTCTTTATTACAAAATACCACACAATGGATTTTCAATAACCGTTAAACTTAGAAACAACTATGATATGCATGTCATGTTTGATATATCTTCAGCGCAGTACAAATTGGAAATTTACATTGACCACATCGGTGTCAATTTTGTTATATCAAAATATATTTTCCCAAATGCTAGCTTGGCAGAAATGATGAACCATGTCATAACTGACTACTCAAGTGAAAATGAAGACATTATAAGGAAGGTAACACAAAATGATTACACTTTTGATCAAATGGTTGAATGGGCGGAACAAGAACACTTTGAAGACGAGGAAACCAATGTATCATGTCTAAAGACAGATATAAGCTCGGTGCTGATTCCCAACAATGGCTCTATGGAAGAACCAAAGATAGATCTAAGCTATCTGCATCAAATGCAGAAACGAAAAAATATGTACTAATATTCATGTAACTGAATATGTTTAAACAAAGTCTGTTAAATGTACACATTTTGTTCCTTTTTTCAATAAATTGAATAATTACGTACCAATCTTATTATATCAAGTCACTGACAGTTGATAACTACCAATCCATGAAAAATGTCTATTATCTCTTATAAATGTACGAGCTTTGTCAGCTTTTTTACTATTTCAGTCTATTGATAAAGACTGATCATACTATTTCCCCTATATCAACTATCCTATCATCTACATTAGACTTTTGTCTGTCACACACACACACTTCTTCTCTCTATTTACAAACTATATGGCTTACTTTGCAAATGAAGCACGTCAAACAATTGTTTCAAAACTACAAAGGGAGATTCAAGATGAGGAAACACTTGCACAGCAGTTGTTGAGCAACTTAAATCGTTATTCAGAGGAAATGCGTATCCGTCAGGTACAAATAACAATGTTGCAAAGTATGCCTACAACTAGCCTTAATACCTACGGATTGCATGCTCTACTAATGACACTTGAAGCAGATATCTGTACAACAAACAACATACTCAGAACAAGACAACAATTGTTGAGGAGCATTTCTGCAAAACAAAACTTCATTAACAGCTACATGGCATTATAGACTATATAATGATGTTGCTAAAGATCACAAGGCCAACCATGTGTGTTGTTGTTTGTTTGTTGTTTTTTTTAAATTGTGTTAAATAAGGTTGCCAATCTACTAGATTGTATGTGGGTTTTTTTTCAATTCTATGTGATTGTTATTCATTCTGCATCAAGAAAAAAAATTTTTAAGAAAAAGGTATGTATTTAAAGAGAATTAAAGTATATTTAGTACATGATTTGACAACACACGTGTTTTTTACTGCTACGAAATAGACAACTCACTGACAATACTGTTTATCACTAGGAATTACATGCGCTTTAGGACATGATTTGACAACACACATGTTTTTTACTACTACGGATTAGACAACTCACTGACAATACTGTTTATCACTAGAAATTACACGCGCTTTAGGACATGATTTGACAACACACATGTTTTTTACTGCTACGGATTAGACAACTCACTGACAATGCGGTCTATCACTTAATATTACGCGCGATTTAGGAAAATATCTGACAATTCGTCAGATTGTTTTTTATATTCAATATCTAAAATACAAATGTAGTCAAATCATTGTTTATATATACTCACACAAATTGAGGACTCTTACTCACAACAAAATAGAAACTATCAAACAACTTATTAATTCTATCTGCTCATTTTATACCATGGCTAGTAACCCAGAACAAGTTAGGTTAAATGTCCTTACAAAACTACAAGAAGCACTAGATGAAGAAGCTATTTTGGAGGAACAAATTCTAGCCTTGATGCATCGCTTTGCTGATAGGTTTACAGATCGTAGGGTGGAAATAAACAATCTAATGGTTTTGCACGATCACCCACTAATTGAATATGGTAAGTACGCTCTTGGATGCATGACAGGAGCGGACATGAAGAAGTGTGTATACTTGAAAAGCGTTAGGGATGAGCTGCTAAGGAGCATGGAAGAAAAGCGACAATTAATGACGAACTACAGAGATATGTAAAAGCATTATTGTTTAACACCAGTTTGCTAAACATGTATGTCGTTGTTTGTTGTTGTTTTTATGTTTATCATCTAAATAATCTTGGCCCTTTAATCTAATAGATATCTTGTTGTTCTCATGTTGTAATGATTTTAATGACTACCGTTGATTTTAAGCTTTCAATTACACTTTGCAACATCACATCTTATACATATTAACAATTTTTTTTAATAAATTGTAATTCAATATGTGACCTCATCAACGAATACACAAATGAGCAAATAACAAAAAGTTATATGCAAAAACATAGGAAAAGATAGACGGAATACTGTTTTTTTACAAAACAAAAACCCTAAAAAAATTTCAAAATAAACCCAACTGACATACTTTGCAACATCATATCTTATGCATAGCAAAACTATTTTTAAAAAAATTTACGTCAACTCTGTAGAGCTCATCAAAGACAACACAATTGAGGAAATCAAAATAAATTTAAACTACTAATCAGTATGCAAAAACATAGGAAAAGATAGACGGAATACTGTTTTTTTTACAAAACAGAAACCCTAAAAAAATTTCAAAATTAACCTAACTGACACACTTTGCAACATCATATCTCATTCATACTAAAACTATTTTTTTAAAAATTTACGTAACTGTGTAGAGCTCATCAAAGGCAACACATTTGAGGAAATAAAAACAATTTTTACAAACAGTTGGGTATGAAAAAACATGCTCAAAGATAAAGAAACTAAACATTTCGTCAAAAAAACCATAGAAAATATTAAAACCCTAGCAAAACTATTTAAAAAAAATCGCTACTCATATGGCGCGATTTACTTTTTTTTTTACAGCCAATCGAGTGCCGACACGTGTACAATATGTAAATCGCTACGATTGGGGCGCGATTTACAAGTTTAATTTCAAAAAAAAAACCTGCAGGTTCACTGCATGCTATCACGTTTTTCAACGGGCCATTTTGGTAATTTTCGCATTGATCATCCAGGTAACTTCAAAGATGATTTTTTTCATACATTCGTCGAAAAACTTTAAAGTCAAACTATGTACAGGCTTGTACATTAAGGATATATACAATAACCACGGCTATAAAATCATTCTGAATATACCATTTATCTCATCATGTACATTTTAATTCTTGTCATCACCCACAGCTCTAAACTCTTTTCGTGTGCTAATAAGCGACTAAAAAGCGCTATTTTCCTGTTTTGACAGAAAATATAACTCTATCCAGCTTAAACTTAAGTTGAAATTTAAACTTACAGACTAGTATTAACGAGCTCTTTTCTTCAAGTGGCATACAAACCATTAAAGTTCTCAAGATCAAATTCAAATTCAAATTTGTGAATCTTAAGCATTTATCAAAATCAAACACGTAATTAGGATTAAAATAACATAAATTGCAGCCATTATTCCAAGTCTTCAAAAGATTCTGCGAACATGACTTATCAGATATATCTTTTAAACGCCCAGCTGGGAAGTTTCGGCCTCACATGTCCCGCTTTGATCTCCACGTCCTCTCTTTGTAATTTGGATTTTAAAATACCAATTCGATCATTGTATCCCACAAAGTTCATGATGTACAACAATGTTAGGCGTTTGCACCCTTTACCCCCAATGCTAGTAATCCAGCGTCACAAATGTAACAATTAATTACATGTAGTGTTTCTAAATTTTTACAATACAATCTAATCGACTCCCAACCAGTGTTTTGAAAGGCTCTTTCGCGCACTAAGGCGCAAAAAGCTTATGGAGCCTTGAGGAGAGGTGTAGATCAAGGCGCGGGCTTCATGAATATGAGTCGCATTAAATTAAAATAAATTATAATAGTTTAGGCGAAAATTTATAGATTAATGATGGCTTAAATAACACTAAAATAATTAATGTATCTAAAAAAATTGAATAGTTAAACCAAAAATATCAAGCAATGTATCATATTCATAGCATGACGAGATTACGTTCTCTCATGCGTAAAATAGAGGGAGGAGTCTGTATGTGCAGACACTTGAATTGAACGACCAAACACTCAAATTGATTGATTTATTTAGTTTCTAGCCAGTTTCTAGGCAATCTATTATTAACATATGAGGGCGATGAATGTTAAATTCGAAAAGAAAGTTTCAAAATCCGCCACCTTTCCTAGGCGCGCCTAGGCTCAAGGCTCCAAATCCCAAGGCTCTGTGCTTTTTGTGAGCCTTGTGCATGTGCGGAGCCTCGATCTAAAAAAATCCCTAGAGCTTGAGACTTAGAGCCTTAGAGCCTAGGCGCGCTTTTTAAAACTATGATCCCAATCACGAATCCCAATCCGTTCACAAAAAGATAAGTCCCACTCTTGCAGCAATGGACACCCTTTAGAAATTTGGATGATAACGTCGTCTTTAACAAATCTACAGTCACAAAAGTGAAGGATTTTAAGATTTGTAGCAAATCCTAAACCTATTGCAGCCAGTCCGTCTCCCATTCTCGTACCATTAGAAAGATTTAGATACTCGAGACCACCTCCACTTAGAATTCTACTAACACCAGTAGCATCCATGCCCAATGGACAATATTCAGCGTCTAAACATGTCAAGGTTGAAGAAATCCCGTTGAAGCTTACAACCACAAATATTGAGTGCTCTAAGCTGACGACAATTTTGGTTAAAGGACAAAATTCCACAGTCGGTTATTTTGAAGCAACCTTCAAGACTTACCTCTTTTAAGGATTTACAGGCCTTTGTTAAGGCTTCCAATCTCGTATCAGTAATAGAACAATAATAAAGACTGATTACGGATAGCAATGGACAAGCATTGGTAATCGACATGAGCCCGTTTTTGGTGATTATAGTACCAAATGAAAGGGAAAGAGAGTGCAATTCAGCACCATTATTTTCAAAGTGGGTTAAAGTTGAATCTGAAACTTCTATTACGTGATTGTTCAAACACAATAATTCCAACTGCCTAAAGCGGTTTAGCAACTTGCCTAGGAGAAGTGAATAAGGCTCCTTAAACCACCAAGGCGAGGATGAATATCCATCAATTTTTAAGGATTTACAACTTGAGTTTTGTATATAAAAAAACGGTGACATGTTAGGCCAAAAGATGTCTGATCAAACTTTGAGTCTAGTTTTTCGTACATTCATCTCTGAAAATAGCTAGTGATCGAGTTTACAACAAACTCGATGTATATGTATCATTGTGATCAATAGCTGTTGAAACAAACAAATAAATACATTAGAAAAAAAGAATTTTACATTATATAGGAAAACATGATAAATTACAATGATCACAATGCGATCCAGTTAGAGCGCTAGGTGCACTAAAACCCTAAAATTGTATAAACGCTAGGTGTAGTAAAACCCTAATACCCTATAAATGTTATAGGCGTCGTCACATCAGCATGTACACTATAATACCCATATAACATAAATGCCCTCCCAATTCCTAAAACACACCACCAAAAAACTCCACTCACTCACAAAAAAAGACCCTAAAACGATTGTCATCCCAATGGATATGGCCGTATAAGATGAAACCCCCGGTGCAGTATAGCGGTGCCATCAATGCCATTTTGTCACCTATAACATATGTTATAGGGTCACTGCAGCGTGCCCTATTAAGATTTTGTGACGAACTCAACTATTTTAGAATCATTCGATCTCTACACATGACATGTAATTAGTTATGACTTATGAGTTAACTTTGTTGTATCTATTTTGCTAAACAATGGAATCGTAGAAGCATGCATGTTAAAAACACAATAATTCATGACTTTTGATACTGTTTGATCTTAACGTCTTAAATATCTATAGATATTATACTGAACAAAACATATGCTTGTTAACAACCATATATGCATATATAAAAAACGATGATATCAAGTAATGATGTTGGAAGTAAACGATTATGAAAGGTTTGCAAATTTTAAACGATTATAATACCTGCCTTCAATTATGCAGAAATTGGCTTTGGGTATAGGACCCAATAAAAGCTGTTTTTGTTTGAGCAAAGACTTATTGACGACGCTTAACCTCTCTATCTTTTTTCCTTTTGTTCCTAGGGATCGAGAATTGTTATTTTTATTAATTTTTTTTTAGTAAATAGCAAAATAGTTTTGTCAAATTGTACGTTTAGTATTTTTTTCGAAAGTGCATTCATCGTCCATCTAGAGAACTTATAAGTGCACTCTCGGTCGTTGGTCAAAATTAAATCACTAAATTACCCTTACACTCACCAATGTTAAACAAAAGATGAAGATAGTAGCTAAGTAATTTAACTTTAGCCAAATGTGCACTTGTAAGTTATTCACAAGGAATCCTAGATAAAAATACAAATTGATTGTAGCCTAGCATAACATATGAAGAACAAAGAATGCATAATCAAACAAGTAGTGATGAAAATAATTGAATGATCTCGTCCAAAGGAATATCGTTACTGAATCGCAGTCGTGTCCCTTGTGTGATGCGATTCTTGAAGATACTTCTCACTTATTCTTCAATTGTTCTTTGGCTAGAGATGTGACGAGATTATTATGTCGCTGGTGGAATTTGGGAGTGCAATCTTTTTCATCGTATGCAGAATGGCTCGTTTGGTTCAATTCGGTTCGTCTTGCTTCTAATTTGAAGGTTATTTTGGAAGGCGTTTTTTATGTTACGTGGTGGAGTTTGTGGAATTTCCGGAACCAATTACTTTTCGCGAGTAAAAAGCCTCGTAAAGAGTCCATTTTCGATGATATTGTTTTACGATCTTTTTGTTGGTGTAAAGCTAGAGGTAGTTCTAAGTTAAGATGGGATAGTTGGATTCAACACCCATATTTGATTTCTTTGTAATTGTCTAGCTTCTTGCTAGTGTTTCTAATAAAGTTGCCGTTCAAAAAAAAAAAAACTTATCTCAGTGATACACTTGAGTTCATTAGATGAAAAGCACTAAAAATCACTATAAAATTGGTTAGGACTCAACTCCCATTATTTCCACACCAGTTATGGAAACAATGAAAAAACATATATAGGTTTTGGTCTCTAGCCTTTGAGTGTAACGTTTTGAGCTCTCCTTTTTCAAATTAAAGTTTTGTCGACTAATTTGTTGTCACGACGCCAGGTTATGTGTGTGACGACGTCAGGATGAGGTTGTAACGACGCGAGGGTACCCGTCTCACTCCACTGACCCGTTACAATGCATCTGCAAAATCATTTTTCTGAGTACTTTTGGTGATAGCATCAAAGATGTCAATCCCAAACTTGAAACTTGTCTTTTTCTTTTGTTCTTCGTACAAATCAACCCAAATCTTGTACGTTTCCAGCAATTCATTCCCAAAGACGAAAAAGTCAAAAAAATAAAATATTTAAAGCAATAAATAATAAAAAGTGTATGATTTTAAAGGCTAAATCACCCTAAAAACATTATGATTTTGCACCTCAACAATATGTTGAATAACTTTACCATTTGTACCATTTGTATGGTTGTTTGACAACCACTTAGTTATGCTTATGTAGGCTAAATGTTACACAAAATTTTGGTATTTGTATGCCTTATTAGCTTTATTTCTTTCTCTATTATTAATCACAAAAAGTTAATTGAGATTGAATGGTTAACATCATATGTTGGGCTAAAAAAAGTTCAAATATGATCATGTTTGACTAAGTAAAGTCAAATAAGGTCATTTACGGATACATTCGTAGCACCATTTTACTACATTTTTGGTATTTGTTGCCTTTTTAAATTTAAGTCGGGTAATTTTTTCACAAAACATAAACTTACCCACTATATTATGCAAACTTTGTTGGTAGTGCATGAATAAACATATATACTTATATTAGTCATTATATATGAGACCTAAGGTCATTATATATGATTTGGAATGTGACATTGCTCGAGATGAAATTAAGAGGGCCGTTTGGGACTGCGGGATTGATAAGTCTCCTGGCCAAGACGGATTTTCTTTTGGCTTTTATCGTCGGTACTGGAATTTTTTGGAGAAAGACGTGGAGCAGGCCGTTCGATATTTTTTCCTCCATGGGACCTTTCCTAAAGGCGGTAATTCATCTTTTATAGCTTTAATACCAAAAACACATAACGCTAATATGGTAAAAGATTTTAGACCTATTACATTAATAAGGAGCTTATACAAGATCATCGCCAAGATTTTGGCTAATCTTCTTGTGGTGGTTTTGGAGGATATAGTAAACGAAGTGCAATATGCTTTTATTGCCAATAGGCAAATTCTTGATAGTCCCTTCATTCTTAATGAAGTGTATCAATGGTGTAAAAAGCAGAAAAAGCAGACAATGATCTTTAAGGTTGATTTCGAGAAGGCATATGATTCGGTTCGCTGGGGTTATTTGGACGATGTTCTAAAGAACTTTGGTTTCGGGGACAAATGGCGGGGATGGATTCAAAATTGTATAAAATCTTCAAGAGGATCTGTTATTGTGAATGAAAGTCCAACGAACGAGTTTCAGTTTTGTAGAGGTCTCAAACAAGGCGATCCACTTTCTCTGCTTTTATTCTTATTGATTATGGAAAGCCTCCGTATATCGGTTCAAAGAGTGGTGGATGCTAACATGTTTAGAGGTATATCTATAGGTACATCTATTCAACTTTCTCATCTTTTTTACGCAGATGACGTGATTTTTATGGGCCAATGGAGCGATTCGAATATCGAAACTATTGTTCATGTGTTGGAATGTTTTCATCAAGCCTCTGGTTTACGTATCAATATGAATAAAAGTAAGATCATGGGGAATACGGTGGCCAAATCTATTGAGGAACAGGCAGCAACTAAGATTGGTTGTGCGATCCTTACAGTTCCATTTTCTTATCTTGGTTCGAAGGTTAGAGATCTAATGTCTCGAACTAGGGCTTGGAATGATATTATAAATAAGCTTATTGCTAGATTGTCTTGATGGAAAATGAAGACGTTATCGATAGAGGGGCGATTAACTCTCTTAAAGTCGATGTTAGGTTCTATGCCTATTTATCACATGTCGTTGTTTAAAGTTCCAAAAGGGTTCTTCGAAGTATGGAATCTATTCGTTGTCATTTCTTCAACGGTATAGATAAATCAAGCAAAAAACCGATTTGGATTAAATGGGATAAAGTTCTAGCTCCGAAATAAAAAGGAGGTTTAGGCGTTTCGAGCCTTTTATGCGTTGAATAGAGCTCTCTTGTTCAAGTGGGTATGGCGTTTTCATACTCAAAAAACATCCATATGGACAAAGGTTATAAAGGGCATCCACGGCGTAGACGGTAATTTGAATAAGAATGTTAAATATAAGCATCCGTCCATGTGGTTGGACATTGTGAAGGAGTCGATGCACCTAAAGAACCAAGGAACTGACTTGTGTGGTTTTATTCTAAAAAAGATAGGTAATGGGAGTGACACCTTTTTTTGGGAAGAAATGTGGAGAGGTGATTCGATTTTCAAACTCCTCTATCCTAGGTTGTATGCTTTGGATACATGTAAAACTATTACAGTAGCAGATAAGTTGGGCCAAGAGAATTTAGTTTATTCTTTTCGTCGACATCCCAGGGGTGGTATCGAATAAGAGCAACTCCTCTATCTTATGGCTAGACTAAACGGTACTACTTTAGTTGATATGCAGGATAGGTGGTATTGGTCGTTGGACGGTACAGGCGAATTTTATGTCGCATCCTTGAGGAAACTGATTGATGATAGTTACCTGCCGAGGTATGGACATTGACTCTATTTTACCTACTAGATTGAACATTTCTAGATGAGGTATGGACATTGACTCTATTTTATGTCCTTTTTGTGGCACGAGGGTGAAATCGACTAGCCATGTTTTCTTCACTTGTAATTTAGCTAAAGAAGTTTTGGTCAAGATTGCTAATTGGTAGGACGTCTATTATATGGATCTCTCTTCATACGAGGATTGGATTGACTAGTTTTCGAATCTTCATCTCCAATCTAAACCAAAAAAGCTATTCGAAGGCGTATGCTATACAATGTGGTGGTATATTTGGAACTTTCGAAACAAGAGTATATTCGGGTCAAACATTCCTAACAAGGCGTCTATTTTTGAGGATATCATTTCTCGTTCTTTTTTTTGTGTAGATATAGAAGTAAGACCTTTTTTAGTTGGATATATTGGCTTAAAAACCCGTATCTTGTAGCTTTGTAATCCTCTAGCTTCTTGCTAGTTTTTAATAAATCAGTCGTTCAAAAAAACACACATATAAGAGAATTTGAAATGAATATTTATGTATTGTACATATATATGAGTTGATAATAAGAGACGATAAATGAATCATTTACATAATAAGCTTAATTAGCAAAGTTTAATTAAGTTGATAGGTAAATAAACATTTAATTAAGTTGGGCTGAATAGAAAGCCTAGTGAGCCCATGTGAGACCTACTCGTGACCGGCCTCCCTATAGGAGTGTTTGTTTGGTCTTGGTTTTATTTATGAGAAATATATTTATCTTGTTTGACAAGATAAATATCTACTTTAAATATATATATATTATTTATATATTATATATATATTATTATATATATATATATATATATATATATATTATATATACTATATATATATATAGTTTATGATAAATAGAGGTTTTTCTTAAATCAGAAGGATAAGAAGTAACTATACGCGTAGTATTCGAGATGCACCGACTTAATTAGATGCATCTCTATAATCTTAAATGAATTATAACGCATCGTAATATGTTTTCTAGCTTTTAATTAGTTGCAATTATACGTATAGTGATGGCATTTCATTTTTTCTCTTGGTTTTTTGTTCCTTGCAAGGTGCCAAAATATGAAAATCAATTTGCACCATCTACGCATCCAAATTAACGTCTTCGAAAACTCAAAATGGTGCATCTACATGAATAAAAATGCATCTAATGCAAGTCGGTGCATCTCAAATGTGTGGTTTTAGTCACTTCTCACCACTTCTTATTATAAGTTACTTCTCACTGGATCCCTACCATATATATATATATATATATATATATATATATATATATATATATATATATATATATATATATATATATATATATATTTCAAATATTTATCTCATTATTAAAAGTAAGTGATTCTCAGATAATATTTCTTTTTTATTGGATAAGTATTAAAGATATTATAAAAGAGCATTGATATTTATGCTTACAATGGAGACTGAAAATTAGATCTAATCTATTCATTTCATGACAAGTGTATTACGTTTACTCTCTCTCATACTTTTTCACCAATCACTTTATGAAATAAACCAATCAAATCTTTAAGTATATATTTAGGTTCATGTTGTAGGCATACAAATCATTTTTCTTATAAATATAAGGTAAATGAATTAGATTCATCAGTTTTCTTCTCCCCTTGTTTTCCCTTGCTCGACCGAATACTAACCCACATACGAATTCATTGTGAATTCACATGTTACTTGTTTTGGTCATAATCTTGCCAAGCTAGACATATTACACTCAAGCCATCTAAAGGATTCATCTTGGTGATAGTGTGGACACTTGTTGGACTAATTTCACTATTGTACATCAGAGTTTGCTAAACTCTGAGCTCTTGTTAGTGACGTAGGATTAAGGAGGAGGTTCTTAATCATCTGTTCGTGGTTTGCTAATTTGTTGGTTTACATAAGGTGTGTGTTACGTGTTTAAGTTTATTGCATGATTAATTAGTTTGATTGTATATGGTTCATGAGAGAAAAAAAGTTTTGTAACAAAGGTGATTTTGTAAAAGTCTTTCGTTGTTTAATTTATCTAGTAAATTAATTTAAGTCTCAAATAGTTAAAGCACAAGTTATTAAAATCACTCTCTATTACACCAATAATTTTCCTACAAACTTACCCATTTTAGTCAAACTTACTCACAATTACCCATTGAGCGAAAATGGTTGTTCATTTAACTTCTTTTAGATCAAGATTTTGGTTAAGATAAACCCATTTATGAAGATTCGTTAACATTATCATTTAAGTGTTTCACATTTTGGATTTGCCATTAGAATAACCATTAAAACAAGAAGTACTAAAAAAGCTTTAATATTTCCATAAACATAATAAAGGTGTTTACAAAAGAGGGGTTAATTAAATCCTACTCCAAAAAACCCAGAATAAGACCTTTAACTAGTACAAACAAGACGCAATGCTCCAAACATACAGTTCTCGACGGATCATCTTCGAGCTCATTCCTAGCCCACAACAACCTTGTATAACATCCAATGCACGGTGGCACATTGGTGGGTCAAGAACCATCCGGCGACCCCACCGTTAGAACCCCAAATCATAATGAAACGAAAATATGAAAGTAAATAAAACGATCAGCTAGCCACGAACTATAAAAGGAGCCTTACCAAGATGGGGAAAGAGTAAAGCCTTCTGCCTGAGTTGTGATTAGTTCAAGAAGTTCGAATGCAAGCTTGCTAACCACAACAACAAATAACCATCTTCTCCAATTTAGTTTGTGTTCTTAAGTGTGTTTTTTTAACCAACGTGTGTTTTGTGTTTGATTTAAACAAGGTTTGATACCCGCGCTTCGCTGCGGGGTGTTTGCGTACTTTGTTGTATTACGGTTATTTGATACTCGTTGTGACCTACTGAATAACGACTTGCTATGTATATACATGAAAAATAGCTAAGAGGGCTTACTTAATTTTTGACGGACCAAATACTTATTTGTTAAAGCCCGTTATAAAAATAGCCCAAGCCCGAACGACCGCGAGCTCTAACCCAAGACTCCATATTAGGTTGACTAATTAATGGGCTATAATAGCTAAGTGGGCTAATGGGCTAAATTAGTAGCTAAATGGGTCAATATTAAAAAATTATTTTTTGATGAAAAAATTAGATAACATTTAGTTACCTTTAGTGTATATATAAACGAGTAGGACGGCAGCCCGTGCGTTACGGCGGACGTACTTTTCGTTGGTTATATAGCGTTTGGCTAATTATAATTATAAATGTACTCATTTGTTATTTGTTATAAGACTATAAAGAGAAAAGTTTTACATTTTCGATTGAAAATGAGTTGGTTATATGGGCTTTTAATGGAGCCCTTTTTTTGTTCAAGTATAATGTTGCTAAAATTTGGTATGAAAAGCCTTTTTCTCTGTTGTATGTTTTGCTAACCACAACATGAAATGAGCAGAAAAACCGAAATAACCGAAAATCAAAACCGAATCGAACCAAAAACAATCGAACCAAACTAAGAACCGAACCGAATTTGTCAAAATCGAACCGAACCGAACTACAAATTCAGTTTATGGGTTGGATATGGGTTTGACAATCTGAACGGAAAACCGAATTTATATAAATATATATTTTTTTTATATATTCATGTATAAAAAAATACCATTAAAATTTTATCCTAATATAAAAAAACACTTTATGCTTGAAATAATTTTTTTGCTAAATATTTATGTAATTATTTTTTTTAATTTCGGTTTTCGGTTCGGTTCGGTTTTCTGGTTGACCCAAAAAAAATTAACCGAACTAACCGAACAGAATTATTCAAATAACCCGATAACCGAACCGATCAACACCCCTACATGAAAAACGTGATGACTTAAAAATGTTGCCTTTTTAAGTCTAGGTATGAAATTTTACTACACTGCTAAATGCACATATGACTTAGATCACTCAACCAATGACCGAAGTAAACTTTAATCAAGTACTATGTTACTGCTAGATTCTTATAAAACTAAGAAATAACTACACCACTGCTAGAAATGTTACATTCAAGTCAATCACCTATAATACTTTTAGAAGGTATAGCACAGGTATGGATGTAATCACTTTTGATGGTGTAAATTATTTAGTAAATTTTTATTATTTAAGAAACTAAAATAATAAAATAGAGCTGCTGCACAATTTCATAAAGCAGTAATCAGTTTTCAGAAAGTTTGGGATTCCTGATGCAAACTACTTATCGATTCTGTCAAATAAAAATAAGCTGTTTGAATTAACAATTTGAACTCTCATTTCTGGCTGCATACATTGAAAAACAACTACCATATAAACATCTTTAATAAGCAATCCCAAACACGCCCCTAAACAATTCAGAATTCGCTAATACGGAGTAGTAAATTGTGACTAACCATTTCGAGAATGTTACTAAGCAAATATTCATATGTTACTCATGGTATTTCAGCAACCTAACCTAATTTGTTTCATCGCTGGACATATGCTTTTCCAGTTATACAACCTCGGTCCATATTAAAGAATCACCAGCCACAGAATCATCAATCAACTGCTGAATGGCATTACGTTTGGTTGCGTTATCACATTCATCAGTCCCGTTAGAGATCTACGTAAAGAAATAAGAATGTTTTATTAATGCTAGAGATGTATCTATAAGGTAAACAGTCTATTGTTTGAGTTTTTTTTAGCACATGCTACACCTAACAAAGCACAATCATTTACTACACAACCTTCTTTAGATATTGGTTTTTCATTTATTCTGGAATATTCCACTTCCCTCACAAGTGGAGTTCACGCACTTGCTCTGATTAACAATTAACAACCTTCTGCATTTGTAGATGCCTCCCGAATAGTGAAGGTGACCGCTGTTAAGGTAAAATACCGTACCTGGAGTTTGGGATGCGTTCCCTACCCTCTTGGTCTTGGTGCAGTATCTCCTTAAATTACCTGAAAGTAAGAAAGAACACCCGTTAACTCGCCCCGGGTGTTGACCCAGGACCAAGCTCGGGCGTGAGAGTAAGTATGTGAATGTCAGCCGAAGGGGCTGTATACTGAAGCCGAAGAGGCTATAGTAATAAATGTATGTGTGCAGTCAGAAGTGTTGTCCGTCAAGTAATAAATGCTTGGGTATTTATACTACTTGAAGTACTGTTTGGAAGTACTGTTCTTGACACCTTGGGAATGAAGGAGACGACCTATACCTAGCCTTTGTCTTGGGTGTCGGTATACCTTGGGGACA
>BQNB010134029.1:0-16884 GCA_026074375.1 Tanacetum coccineum | reverse complement strand
TGATTTCAGAAAATTAACGAGATTGTTTTACAAACGACACATTTAGAGGTCGTTCTCTTGTATCTTGTGCTATTGTATTATGAAGTAATGCCCCCTGACATATTTCCGCTGCGATCCATTTTTGGGGGTGTTACACATATCATCTCCGAGAGAAAACACAGGAACATCAAAACCAGTGTCTATAAATGGTGACTTAGTCATAGGTTGTGTAGGAGTTGGAGGTGATTGGTAAGCAACTTGAGGAATTACTTGTGGCACATATGAGGTTTGATGATTCATTTGAGATTGATATATATGTGATGGTGGAATGGATGAATGAGTGAATTGTTGTTGTGATGGATAAGAAGATGGGTAATGTTGATTGTGTTGAATTGATCCATATTGTGATGGTGGAAATTGTTGTTGAAGTTGAGGATTGTTGTAAGATGATTGATAAGGGTTGAAGTGAGGTGGTGTCATCTGTTGATTTGCAACGAAGGCAAGTGGATCTTGATTGCGTTCACGCATAATACGGACTTCATTGGCATGGAGTTCGTGTTGTTCAAGATATGCATGAAGCTGATCAAAGTTGGAGGTATGCAAATCTTTAACAAGCTTGACATCAGTCACAAATTTACTCCATTCGGGTGGAAGATTGTTTAAGAACTTGGTATTAACTTGAAACTGCTCCATTTTCATCTTGTAGATATTCATATCATTGATCAGCTGAGTAAATCTCAAGTAATACGTATGAAGTGATTCCCCCTTGATGTGAGTAAACTTATCGAATGCATCATACAACTTACATTCTCTTTCCTGCTTTGTCAAAGAAGTACCTTGCATCAGTAATTGAACTCTCTCCCATAAGTCTTTAGCAACTTTGTGATGATTCACAAGTGAATAGATATCAGCAGGAAGACCTTAAAGATTGATATTGGTAGCTTTCATGTCACAATCAGTTTGAATTTTCTCAGCAGCAGATAATTCAGCATATTTCTTCGTTCTGATCACTCCATTGTCTTCAACCGTAGGCCAAATGAGAGGACCATGTTCAACTGATTCAAGTATCATTCTTCCGTGCTCTCTATTTTGCATGTATAATTCCATTCGACTCTTCCAAGAATCATACAGGTCTTTGTCCAACATGGGTGGACGATTGTCAGCACCGGAGAGTATCATGTACTCAGCAAGAGTATTCTTTTGTCCAAGTGAAATCATTGGATCCATTTTAATGTGATAAGATTAAAATGATCGGACAGTGATTGGAGGTTGTTGTGTTAAAGTGAGTTTTGATTAATGAAGTTGAGTCTTTTGGAATACACGGGATTTTACAATTCTTGATAAAACCGAGAAATCGAATCTTCACGGGATTTTACAAATCAAAGAACAACCGTATAATTCACCTTTGGTCACTACGTATAAATCGCCTTCATAAACAGGTATGTATAAATCACCTTTACAAAGTTAATTGTATAAATCGCCTTTGATGAATGACAGTATAAATCGCCTGTTGAAATCAAAGGTATAAATCACCTGTTGAATATCGAAGGTATAAATCGCCTGTTGAAAATCAAAGGTATAAATCGCCTGTTGAAAATCAAAGGTATATATAGTAATAACACTTCATCCATTCCATATACTTTCTCTCACTAAACATCACAACCCACATCTCTCTCTCTCTCTTGTTTTTGGTAGATCATTAGATTACATGTTTCTTCAATCTTGTATAAATCGCCTGACTAAACACGTGTATAAATCGCCTGACTAAAACACTCGTATAAATTGCCTGACTAGTGTATAAATCACCCAATACACTACGAAACTCAAAAATAAAAAATCTTAAAAAGACACACTTTTGACGTTTTGACCCAATTTTTCTTATACAACTTAACTATCTAAGACTATTAGAACCTTAAAAACACAAACTTTAACGTTTTTGACACGAAAAATTTGAAATCAAGATTCTTGGTACAAAACCCTATTTTTAACCAAAAAGACTCAAAAAGATGATATTTTTATGGTTTTTGAAAGTTTTTCTTGTACTTCTAGTCTATACTAAGATAACCAAGCAAGAAAATTATGATCTTTATGGTTTTTAAACCCTCAAAAAGTGAAAACTTTTTGAATGGATTCGAACCAAAACACTAGTAAAACGAGTAGATAAAACGCACACAAAACCTACACAAACATCCCATGGCTCTTGATACCAATTGTATAATCGTCTTAACACATGTATGGAATGATTCACTTAGAGTTTTAGAGAGAGAAAGAGGTGGTTGGATGAACACTTAGAGAGAGAAAGAAAAATGATAATATTAGCTTAAGTGAAAAATGTGACAAATGAACAACCAACACCCTCTCCATGTGTGGAGAGGGTTTATATATGCCTTACTTGGCTGGCCATGGACCCTAAGTGGGCTAGTCCATGGGCCTTTGGCCCGGTTAGCTTTCTAACTTAACTTAACAATTTACTACGAGCTACGACTAACTATATTGATAGTGACCGACACTTTTTGTATTTCTAACATTACCCATCACCAACAACAATATTTTTAACCCATTTCGACCAAACTCGAACCAAATTTCAACTTCTAAAATACTTAGTGCATGTGGGTTTTTATTAGTGGGAAACGTAGGCCTTGATACAAGGATTAATAATCTATAATTGGATCATATTGCATGTTGGTAAAATGGTGGCGGTGGTGATGTTATTGTGGTGGTGGTCGGACCGAACACACAAGGAAGAAAGAAAAGAAAATAATGTGTGTGTTGATAAAATGATTTTTGTGTAAGTAAAAATCTATTTATACTTATACATCTTTGAGTTTTTGGCAACAATGACCCTTCCTTCCAATTAGTATTTCAAAACTAGTACATGAATATGTTTGTTTCGTTTAATCCTAACCGACCACAACACTTGACATATCATTTTCGTAAATATTTTTATTTCGTCAAACTTTACTTAGTTTAACACCTTTAATAAAATGTGTACACTTTAAAACACGAATCCGGCTCAAGACAAGGAACAAAATGATGACATTCATAAAAATAATAAATGTACAATCTTAAAAATAATAACGAGTCGCGTCGTACATTTTTACGATGCTTAAAACGATTAACGAACGCGCGGTCAAACGTCGACTCGCGAAACGTCAAAAATAAATATTTTAAATTTCCATTCGTAATAAAATACGAAAATAATTATTTACGAAACATAAAATTTTAAATGTCGATGTTCTCTTACGAAAACTCGTAAAATAATAATAATGACGTCGAACTCGCGATCGTCATACGCGTTGTGAAACTCGGGTTGTTACATTCCACCCACCTTAAGGGAGCCCTGTCCCGGTGCTCGTCCTTCCTTATTCGTCTTACCTTTTCCTTTGGTGGGACGAATTCCTTACGATTGGATGATCTCACGTGCTCGAACGTGAAAAATTACTCGATATAATACTCATCCTTGACTATTCCGGGTGGAAAGTCAACAAAACAAATGGTGATTATACCAACAAGATAAAAATACAATTATGGAGGCTCTTATTATAGGAGTCAAAACATGTCGCGAAAATATATTTGACAAAACCAGATCGCGTCGTTCTAACCTTTATAGTCGCGCTTCTCATAAAGGACAGTATACGTCGCGGAATATATCCGATTAAAATAATTATCACGTCGTTCTCATGAGAAATATTTTCTAAAATGGGTGATCGATCCAAACTTAGTTGGGGATCATAAAAACAACAAAATCAAGCGCACCTCGTTTATCAAAACCAAGGCCTAACTTACGTCGTTAATTAAATTAAAACATACGTCGCTAACTAAAACCAAATCATACGCCACAATTTTAATTAAAATATACGTCATTATCAAAAACCAAAGTACTCACCAATATCCAAAACCAAAATACGCATGTCGCCCTTCCGGTCTCAGTTAATGATGCCCTACCGGTTGCGAAAATATTCCAGAGTATCTACGACCCCATCAAACGCATTATAGCACAAGAAAAATTTATATATTCAATTAAGCACATAATCGCCTATTAGTCATTTTAAAATGACTCTATATTTCTTCCTAGCTTATCATCACGCTTAGCAAAAATCATACTTGCTTTCCATAAGTTTTAGCAAAACATCTGTGCTTACTTATCAGGAAGCCTCAGCAATGGCTATGCTCATCACGCGGTCCATACCCAACCGATTAGATCGATTATTATACCGAGCTTGCCGGATGGCCATGCTTCTTGGTAATGATCTCGAACAATTCACAGTTAGATTTTGGCCAACCATAGTCAAGCTTGCGGGTTGCTAACCCATAATTGTCAATGGATTATTAGGCGTGCGTACCTCTCAAATCAACCTTCATCTTCATTTGGGTAAGTATACGCATACACTCACGTCCTAAGCCGTATCACGGCAACACGAAAGCGACATAAGCGCTTACTACCATTCAAGAACACATAACACATAAGAGACACATAGAGCACGCAATTCGGCGGCAATGAGTCTGCTAAAACACATATTGTCAAGAGACAAATTAAAGATAATCAAGAAAACTATTGAGCATCATGGGCTCGTTGCTCGTTCGATGAAAAATAAAAATTCCAACGTTTCCACATGACGACTAGCATGATCGGCTCGGTCCTAACATACCGCATCAAATTCTTAGATGGCTCAACTTAATCAAGTCGAGATAATTACGCATATTCCTAATTCAATACCGTCCGACTTAAAGCTTTAGCTACTTTGATTGGTTCCTCCAGGATGGAAACGGACGTCACTAATCGGCTAGATTCTCCAATCTTTTCACCTTTCATATGCACATAAAGTCCTTACGTCAAAAGAGTAAGGATCACTAACCTTAAGTCAGGTGTCGCTTAGTGCCTTATCCAAATCTTCGACGACATCGGGTATACTTACAACTATACTACCTCTACATTCCATTTCGGGGAAAGAAGTCTTCTTCACGGCCATCAGTTGACATACCAAAGACGTCACGCATCTATTGTAGGAGAAGCCTTCTCCATTCCTCATTTTTAACCTCGGAACTAACCATCTCAGCTTCTACCCACCTTAGGAATCTTTACATCTCCAAGAAGATTCCTTCTCAATGTCGGTATCAGGTTTACACCCTTGATAGCTCAATTCTATCATTGCTTACTAGCACACCGACTATACTTGGTCTTGACACGTCTTCATAACAACCACCGATCTTTATTACCACTAGCTAATTTTTCACTCCTTTCTAGACACACTCGTTTCGAACAATACCATAGGTATTTTCACTTCAGAACGACTTGGTCATAACGACTCTCTCTCCATGCAGTCAATAGGAGTAAGGTTACTTGCATAAGAATCCGTAGCAGGGTAAAAATATTTTCTCCTTCCGGAAGCTTGACCCAAACATTTATCTTAATTACCAAGCGTTTTAAGGGTGACGATTTATCCGATATAACATGGTTCTTCCTAAATTATGCATAGTTGATCAGGTTATGCATAATTGAGGACCAAACGACATCATGTCCTTCCTCGTCAAAACGTTTCTTCTCCACACGCTACATGCGTAAGTATATAAAAAATTTTATTTAAGAAAGTAAAAATCTAATTGTTTCAAAAGAAAGAAAAGAAGATAGCACCACCTTCCATTCTTATTATTTTAAGAATATATATATATATATATATATATATATATATATATATAAGAAGTTTTATTTGACACCATAGGGGCAGTTTATGAAATTTAAAAACACATTTTTCCATTGTTTACACAAACAATTTATACAACATAGTCAATATGATTCGCACAACGACATTTGTTCAACACACAAATTCGTTATGGAAATTCACAATTTTAAAATCATCAATTCACACAACATCATTAAATACAGTTTGGTCAACAGTCATAGCAAGTACCAAAAATAATACCCACTCATGAACTATGCAAGCAAGTAGCATACACATGCGAAAGATTCGCCAATTGAAGTCACCTATCACTCAGGGTCAATTCAACCTCACACAAGCCGAGTGCCTTGGGGGTAACCACGACCTCCAAGCTTCACTCATAATACCACATACATAATGACACCTCCTCATCACTCATAACCGAGAACAATTACAACAATCGTAATAACAACGCTGAAAATAACATACATACATACCAATTTTGCCAAAAAGGGATACATCATTGGCTTTCAAAGCCAGTACATCTAACCGTAACGGTTCTAAGTTTCCAATACATAACTACATATCATGAACTCTCCTAGAGTCCTAAATCATAATTAATAGCTAAAGAACGCGCAATCACCACGCCGGTGATAGGATAAAACTCTTAGGCAACAATAACCTCAATCCGATGAACCTAAATCTTGAAATCCTCCTACTTACTAGTCCGTGGATGATAAAGATATGAGGTTTTCGCCTACGGAAAGCGTTTCGAATCTATTTTCCAAACACATATGGCCCACTGCCCAGTAAGTTTCAGAACCAAGGTGAAATTACCATTTTACCCTTATCTATCAAAGCCGCCTATTTTTCCAAAGTTTTATCGCTCTACTAAACTAGTGTATCTCCTAAACTTTGCGTCCGCAAAAGCCAAAACGACCGCTCAAATCTAAGTTTGTTCAATATCCAGAACTTACAGTTTTACATATTTAGGTGTTGCTATAAAAGTTTTTGAACTTATTACTCATTCAAATTTTGATCTCAATTTTTGACTAGTTTTGCCATTTCGGTGATATCTCATTCGTCGGGCGTCGATATGACTCCATCCAAATTCCTACATGTACCTAAGAGCTCTATCTCCTAGTCTAATTTCCCAGGTCTTCATTGACCAAAAATATTTTGAAACATACCCAACAAGCTGCTATGCCAAAGCAACCCTCAAAGAAATTTTAACAAATTTTTGTAGTTTACGAAAATGAGTGTAATTTGAAATTTATTGATGCTTTTGATGTGAAACCAATTGGAGGTGATAACCCTAAGAGCCTTCTACAGGTGTCTAAATTTTCTTTTGAAAAGTTATTACAAAAATAGGGAGTTATACTCCTTTTCCCAACGATATACCAGATTTGACTAGTTTTAGAAAAACGACGATATCTCACTCATCCAAAAGAGTTAAAATTCTATCAAACTCGCCACATGTACCTTAAACATGTACCAACATCTCAATTGGCTTTCCCCGGTGCCATAAGACCAAAAATAATTCACAATCAACCCCACAACCCGCTGGTTACAAACTGCCGTAAAATCCATTTCAAAACCCAACCAAACACCATTTTAATTCCTCTAAACGCCAACACAAAGCCATACCCAATGACTTAACGCTCTTTCAAACACAAAAACTCATAGATTTCCAGAATCAAAAATTTCATGACTTACTAAGTAGAGGTCGATACAAGAGAATCAAAACGCAAACGCACCAACTTTATTCGAAAGCTCTAAAGATAGAAGTTTCCAAACGACACGTTACACGAGAATAAGTTAATAGTCGTTTTCCAAAACAATGAGGGTTCATGGGATGACATATAAAAGTCACACTCCCATCAACTGAAAAATTTCAAAACAATAGGTTACGAAACAACATATGCGATTTAAAAGCAATGGGAAAATATTCTAACTCGGAGTCGAACAATAAGCCACCCAATGGGATCGACAAACTACGACGAATCAACATCACCAAAAGATGAAAAGTAAAGTCGCAAAAAAGTTTCGAAGATAATCGAATAACAACGATGTTTTCATCACGTATCAAAATAATTTTATCATATCGCATCGAAATGTTTAAAGAAATTAAACTCTTCGCAAGAATCGAATATCAAGATATATATAATCGTACACCATAGAACGGATGCTATATATATATATCTATATACATATATATAATTATTACTTGTACCAAGTGTCAACCACTTGTTACGCACATAATATGCAATCAAATCAACCACATAAGGTTTCTAAGGATCTGGAACGATGCGCGCGCGGATAACGGACAACGGTGAAGTACTCTGACTCGCGCGAACTTAACCCTTTTTATACATAGATATATGTGAACAAATATAAACATACAACAAGGGGCAAAATCTCGCGAAATCAATAAATCCGGAAGCAGTATAGAGTGTTCCCGGTTAAACAATTCTTCCGTAGGAACGAAATCAGTCCCAGAAGTATGCCACTATCTCTAATACTAACTACAAATGTCTTTACGACAGGTGGCCACAAACTGATATCAAACCCCGACATAGTTGTCAAAACCCAATAGATCTATTTAATGCATTAACGTTCACCAACAATAAGGCAATTAACGGTCATACAGTAAAAGGCATATACTCAATAGTAAATGGAATCATATTTATCATCAAAACACTATTGCGTCACATTTTTCTAACAAGCAATATCCCCATACGAGTTTAAAAACATTTAAACTACACTTAAAAAACGAGCTATAAACTCACTTATCCCTAGAAGCCGCAGATCAATAATCGAAACAGATCCTCGAAAATCAAGGAACACGATCACACTACCTAAAATTTATGTCACTCGATAACTAATCCCGAAAAATATGGTCACGATGCGTCCTATCGTTTCAAACAAAATCATAAAAATAATATATAAATATTATATATATATATATATATATATATAAAAATTATATATATTATATATATATATAAATATATATATATATAAAAATATATATATATAAGTATAGATAATTCATAACATGTGATTGAGAAATCCACTTGGCGCGTCCCAAATCCTAAACTCCACTTAATTAAGTTACAATTATTCCTTTTTATTTATATTATACATCGCTTAATCGAAATTTTTCTCTTTTAGAAAACATTCTATTTTTAGAAAGTTACTATTTTCGGAAAGTTACTATTTTTAGTAAGTCTCGTTATCCAATTATATTTATTTATCTCGTCTAACCCTCGACATTCAATGCGATCATAATTTACTCATACCGGGATTATGTCTCGTATATTACAAAAGTTACTATTTTTAGAATTATATTCGTTCATAAAACTCGTTAAGTTTAAAATGTCTTACTCTTAGTAATAATAGCGCTTTCTTACTTTTATTATACCCGACAAGTTTAGTATTAACCCGTTGACTTTTAAAAGTCAACGCTAGGCTTTGTTTGACTTTTATACTTATATTTATTTTTACTCAAATCTGACCCGCGCCGAACAACCCTCTAAATCACATTTTCACGACTCGGAGTAAAAAGAGATTTTATGCGAAACGATATTCCGGACAACTTTTTAGTTTTAGCCGAGACCTGGAATCTTGACAGAAAATGACCAAAATATCCTTTTTCAATTCTGCTGTAACTTGTATTTTTAATAAAAACGCAGCAGTTTGACCATCGGTTTTGACCCGTTATATCACATTTTCGTGACTTTGACCAAAAAGAGATTTTATGTAAAACGTCATTCCGGACAACTTTCGTGTTTCGCCGAAAGGCTGAAACGAATTCGAAAGTGCCCAAAATAGCAGTTGAAAATCGGATCAGCAAGCAAAATAAGCTTAAATAGCTTATTGAAATTTTGTTTTTTCTAAACTTGTTTTCGCCATAACTTCTTCGTTATAAGGAGTTACGGGACGATCCACTTTTCAAAACGATCGTCTAAGCAAGCTCTATCATATTTTTTAATCAAAAATCTAATTTCTCAAAATCTTGGACCCCGTTTACCGTGTTCTGTTTTCTGCTCGAAAATACCTTTTGCAAAATGCGCCAAAACCATTTTTCAATCCAAAAACTCATTCATAATATATCCAAAATGGTCTATAAACTATACCCAACTCGCTCAATCATCCAATAACCAAATCTAACTTGTCGGCGCAAGATCATAGCGATTCCATCACATGCACAAATCGAAATCATTCAATAAACGCAAACAAACAAAATAAAAATAAAAAGAATGCTTACAATGCTATAACAAGCTAAATCAATAATCGAAATCGTCTCCCTTGTTCCTTTTCCGAGACTCGAACACATCCAAAACACAAAACCAAACATTTTTATTTAAAACCAAGCTTCCAATAACACTTTACCCATCATCAACAACAATATTTTTAACCCATTTCGACCAAACTCGAACCAAATTTCAATTAGTGCATGTGAGTTTTTATTAGTGGGAAACGTAGGCCTCGATACAAGGATTAATAATCTATAATTGGATCATATTGCATGTTGGTAAAATGGTGGCGGTGGTGATGTTATTGTGGTGGTGGTCGGACCGAACACACAAGGAAGAAAGAAAAGAAAATAATGTGTGTGTTGATAAAATGATTTTTGTGTAAGTAAAAATCTATTTATACTTATACATCTTTGAGTTTTTGGCAACAATGACCCTTTCTTCCAATTAGTCTTTCAAAACTAGTACATGAATATGTTTGTTTCGTTTAACCCTAACCGACCACAACACTTGACATATCATTTTTGTAAATATTTTTATTCCGTCAAACTTTACTTAGTTTAACACCTTTAATAAAATGTGTACACTTTAAAACACGAATCCGGCTCAAGACAAGGAACAAAATGACGACATTCATAAAAATAATAAATTTACGATCTTGAAAATAATAACGAGTCGCGTCGTACATTTTTACGATGCTTAAAACGATTAACGAACGCGCGGTCATACGTCGACTCACGAAACGTCAAAAATAAATATTTTAAATTTCCATTCGTAATAAAATACGAAAATAATTATTTACGACAAATAAAATTTTAAATGTCGACGTTCGCTTACGAAAACTCGTAAAATAATAATAGTGACGTCGAACTCGCGATCGTCATACGCGTTGTGAAACTCGGGTTGTTACAACATCATATAATGTGTTGAGAGAAAAACATGAAACTTCTTGTGAAAAACTTGAAAAAGAGAACAATGATTTGTAAATGCATTACAAGAGATTGTTTGATTCTCAAGTTTTCACAAAATCAATTCCAAAAGTAAATGTTTCGGAAAAGATTTGCATGGGTAAATCTTTAAAACCAATTTCGGGGAAGGTTTCTAAATTTACTAATTATTCTTTGCAAAAAGATAAGAAATATTTGAAGAAACAACATTCATCCGAAACATTTGCTTCTCAAAATCATGTGAAAAACGAAAGTTCAAAACAAGCGTGGAAAAGAAAGGAAAACATTTCCAAACTGTTCACGTATTTAAGGGATGAAATATTTTCAATGCGCAAAAGAGATGATTTAGTTTTGAAAAAGGTGAAAGATGTAAGGTTTCCATTCATTTCAAAAAGAATTTTTCAAAATAAAACACCGAGTTTCAACAATAAATGAAAATCTTCATCTTCTTCAAGGGTTAAAACATCGAATAAAACACCGAGTTTCAAAACGGTGTTCACACCTTTGAAAAGTTTTAAAACTCCTAATAAAACCTCAAGGTTTTATAAGTCAAAATGGACAAATGAAAAGAGTTTTAAGTCACCGTTGATTCCAAGAAATCTATTTCAAAATGAAACACCGAGTTTCAAATCTCATTGGAATTCAACTTCTATGCATCAAATTGAAGCAACTTACATTTGGCTCTCCACATATGGTAAACCCGTTAGCAACGTGCTTAAGTGGGTACCAAAAGTTGTTGTTTAATTTGATAGAAAATTCAAAAAGATTTATCTTTTATATAAAATTTAGAAAAATACAAAAATATTTTCTTTTATATAAAATTTGATAAAAAGTTCAAAAAGATATTTCTTTTATTAATTTTTTTTAAATTTTTTTTCTTTTATTAAAAATTTTATAGCAAATACAAAAATATTTTTGAATGGCTGTTGGCTACTCTAGGTCAACACCCGAGCTTCATTTAAGTTATAATTGCTTGTAATCAATTCAGATTACAACCCATACTTTAAAGTAAAGAAAATGTATGCGTCAGTGCATTTATCTTTGATAAAAGAAGAGAAGTCTTCTTGGACTTGAGTCATTAATACATATTTTTTTAAATCTTTATGTGTGGTACTTAAAAATATTAAATTAAGTTGTTTAAAAAGTCAATGTTCTCAAGTCTGATGAGTTACTATCGATTCGAATTTTAAAAATGTGCTACTTTAAAGATAAAATCAATTTTAAAAGGTCTTCAAATCGATGTAATTTTTGTTTGAAAAGTGTCTAAAGAAATCAAGACTCAAAAGTGCAAAGAGGAACTCCCTCATAAAGATTTTAACGAAGATACAAGATTTTTTTAAAGGGGAGTATCCGTTCAAGTTTTGATGAAAGTTTTCAGATATTTAAGGAAATGGTAAATTGTTTACATTTCATCTTAACATATTTGTATTTTTGCGTTTTTAGCTTTATGTTAAAAATATTTTTCTGCATATGTTAAGGGAGAGTGTCTTTACGATGATTGAAAACTTTCAAAGATCAAAATTTTCTTCTTCATATGTTGTTAGTGAGATAATGAAAAATAAAAAGAGAGATTTGTAAGAAAAAAAATAGAAAGAAAGAATTGAGAAATCGTATACTTAAAAAAAATAAAAGTATATGTCGTGTGCTTTAAAAGCAAGAACAGCACATGAGAAGAAAAAGAGAAAAGTATGCAAGAAAAGAAATGCCACCGCATACGAAAACAAACAGAGTGCTTGTTCTAAATTCTCTTGATCTTATCAAAATCTCATGATATAATTTCAGATTTTCATCATGATTTTCATGGACATCTATTCTAAAGGAATTATCTTGGCGTATGTTGATTGAGTTGCACAATGTGATTTAGTTACTCTCGAATACTCCTTGATCTTCTAGAACCAGAATTGATCTACCCTGGAGTCTTCCTTCCAATTTAGGAAAGTTAGGTCTAGGTGATGGAGTTTGTGGTGCAAATCAACATATTTTGAAAGCTAAACAGACTTAAGTAATAAAGCTTTGAATGAAAAAGAATAAACAAAATATAATAAAGTTATCAACAGTGACAAGAAGTTGATGAAGAAGATTTGAATGGTAAGCAAAAAAAAACGATTGGAGTTGAAAAGTGAGAGGCTTATAAGAAAAGATGAAGGGTGTTTTTCCTACACTAGGATAGAAACCGGGTCAACTCATATGCTATCGGATTTCATTCGTTGATTTCTGGTATTGAAGTAGACATCATAGACCCAGTGATGCAAATGCACAACCCCTCCTAGCCACTCAAGTACTTATCAAAAAGTATTTGTTTCATTATCACGGAGATTTAACGCATAATCTATCAACTTCTCATTCCGAGAATGTTGGTATTGAATAAAGGACATTCTGCTCCATTCCTTGCTTACTAAAAGTGCATAAGAGTCTAAAGCTAAATTGATATTCAATGAAATATCTTTAGGACACAAAAGTACGTTTGTATTAAACTTCAATAATACAAAATGGTACATAAGTATATGTCTTCGTGATATTTGCATGTCTTCGTGACATTGCCGAAACATTCTGGAGTGATACTATAAAATAATATTCACAATGATTGAATGGAAATCCTACCAGTGCTAACGTCATGCCAACGCTGAACGTAGGTCACTATTTGAAATGATTGAATAATGATTCAAATAAGTATTAACTAGTAATCTATGTGATCTAGTTGTTATGTATTTCTTCGAAATTTGTTTTCGAAACACAAAATGACATTTCTTTGATTTTATCATTGAAAAGTTGTTTTACACTAGCTTTCATGAGATCAATGATTCTTTGGATTTTATGGTCATTTTTCCGCATCATTATCATCGAGATATTGATTTGATCATATTTTTTCAAATATCATTCATCCGGAATTTTCAAAGCATAGTCTTGTGATGTATGAACTTCATGGTTAATATGGAAGATGGTTCTTACTATGATAATTTGTTGGGTTTTAGAAGACTTTACAACTTACTGCTGCTGGTTCAACATTGGTGCTGCTAGTGAAGATTTAGTGCTGCTGAGAAAGATTGAAGAAAATAGATGGTATGTGCTTAATTACACATACCATTTTCCATTAAAAACGGACTTAAAAGACTAAAAACGTACCAAAGATACATTGTATTTGTATGTTTTGCATTTGAATTGTGCAGGAACGGATATTCAAAAAGAAAGCCAAAAACAAACCAAAGCCGAGCACGGGATGGAAAAGACAAAGTCAATCCGAAGCCAAAGTCAGTCAAAGTCAAAAGTCAGCCACACGAAGAAAATACAACTTGAGGGACTAAAACTGCCAAACCTCAAGTTGTATTACAAGAGTTAAAAGACAAGGGTTGAAATTGCAAACCGGGCGAAGTTTGTTATAAGAAATGAGGGGCCAAAGCTGCCAACCTCCCCAAACTCCATCTTTCCCGCCCAAACAAAACCCAGGTACAGAGTAGGGATGTCTTCCCATACCTTCTCCCTGCAAAACACTCAACACCCTAGAAAAATCATTTCAACCACTCCTCTATTTCCCCCCCCCCCCCCAGCTGTATAAGTGCCATGTTGGCAATCCCTCACCACTTTCCAAGCTTTTCGATGGCTGTGATTGACTCCAAAGAAGCACAAAAGAAATTGAAGGCTGGGATTTGTTTTAGAATCACCTCACACAACAAACACACTTGGTTTTTGTCTCTACAAAGAAACACAAAATAAGCACAAGTGGAAGTCGAAGAGAAGAAGACTTCGGCTATAAATAAGAGCCTTTTGTAAGCCTTTGAGGCAACCAGTTAATCTTAGTTTTGAGTTAGTTTTTAATTTTTAATATAACTTAGCTTATTTTCAGTTCTTTTAAAACTCATTTACAGCTTTTACTTTCAGCTTTGTAACACTTTCAAGTTTTAATGCAAATTTGAGGTTTTAAGTCAATTTACAATTCCAAGTGTTAAGTTCTAAAATAGTGATTTGTACAGGTTCAAATAAGGCTCTCAATTCACATGTTTATAAAGCTAGCTTAATTAATACACTAAAAAGTTAATTAGTTAAGAGAAAATCAAAAAAATCACTCTCAAAATACACCACAGCTTATTTTATAGATGATAAGCCAGTTCTGGAGGTCTTATGGACCTCACTAGCTTGTTATACAAGCTAGAGCTTTGTAGATTCTTGGTTAACCCTATTTGAGCAAGAGTGTGTAAGTTTCTCTTTCTTATTTTTTCTTATTTACTTAGCAAGATAACTGCTTAGAGTGTTTACTTTATAGTACTTATTTGTTACTTATGTTTACTTATTTGTGCTTTATCAGTATGTTTAGTGCTTATCTTGCTTAGTTGTTAGTCTAAAAATAGTTTGTATCAATCTCTTAGTTAATACTGTTAGTTCATTTGTTAAAACTGTTAGACTAATTCAGCTTATTTAAGTGCTTATTCTTGATTGTAAGTGTCTTATTTTGTTCTTTGATAATCTGTTTTTAACAACTTAGGACCAAATCAGCTTAAAATAAAAAGAAGAAAATGATTTTTGAAAACTTTAAGGGCTGTTTGGAACCAGCAGTACTAACCCATAGTTAGTACTGCTAGTTCAATTTTTTGGATTTTAAAGCTAGCAGTACTAACTCAAAGCTAGCGGTACTAACTCTAAGTTAGTACTGGTAGTTAGTACTGTTAGAACTGTTGGTTCATTTCTGCTTATTAGCTTATTGTTTCTGCCTATTTAAGATTTTCTTAGCTTTTTATAGTAGATTAAGCCCATTTTCGTTTGCTGTCTTTAGTAGAGCTTACTTAAGTTTATTCATCTTTTCATAGTGATTCTAAGAGTTTATCAGTTTGTAGCTTTTTAGCTTATTCTCCATTCTAGTTTATTGTAGTTGCTTATTCTTATGCCTGAGTGCTTATTAGGGATAGTTAAATATCTGTTTTAGCTTATTTGCTTATTTCTTGTTTCATTGTGTTTTAGTAAAGCTAGCAGTACTAACTCCAAGTTAGTACTGTTAGTTAATACTGTTAGTACTGTTGTTAGTACTGCTGTGTTTCTCCTGCTTAGCTTAGTTTAATTGCTTGCTGAATTTGCTTATTTAGAGTTAGTCTAGCTTATTTGATTTGTCTTAAGCTTATTTGAGCTTATTTGTGTCTTAGTATAAAAGTTTTTAGTGTTTTTACCATTCCTAGCCTTTATGCTTGCTCTAGCTTATTTTCCTTGCTTATCTTTTCGCGCATTTGCTTTTTAGGTTTAGTGCCCAAATCATTTCCTTGTCATATTCAAACCTCGTTTATCAATTCGTCACTCGATTTTCCATTCAAGCCTCGTTGGGACATAACGACCCGGAAACACTCTATACTACTTCCGGTTTCATTGATTTCGTGGATTTTGATCCTTGTTATATATTTATATTTATCTACATTTATCTATATATAAATAGGAGTGAGAATCCGCTAGTCAAAGGCTTTGAGCTCTCTCACACAACTAACACAACAAGCATACATTAAAGCTGTTCTTCTTCTATAAATAGACTTAACTTATTTTATTTTGAGATATGTAACTTAGGAATAGCTTAAATTTACTTTTCATATTTTCATTTATGTTTTATGTCTTTTAAAATTTCCGTCATTTAAATTCCAAGCATTGTAATCCATTTTTAAGTTTAATGAAATTTGAAGTACTTTATGTCTTTAAGCTGTTTTTATAAGTTCATGTGTTATTGTCACTAAAAGTTTTTATAAGCCCATTAAACTCTTATTTACTCTCTCCTAAGCTAAATACTTAAGCATTACAAGCTCTTACCATAGTTTGTAAGGTTTAAGCATTTTTTTTACAAAACCACCAAAAATATGTCAAGAGCATTTTGGAACATGGTATATTCAGGATGGCTATGGTTTTAGAGCTTCTTGGGAAGCATTAGGGTGATTTAGAAAGTGTTTGGTGTGTTAAGCTCTTGACAAAAGCTAAAGGACCCTTGTAAGTTTCTTTTTTTTAGTTTTGCTTATTTTTAAGTACTTGCTTATTTATGCTTATTTTTGTACTTATTCTCCTCTTTAAATGCTTATCATG
>BQNB010134028.1:0-13026 GCA_026074375.1 Tanacetum coccineum | reverse complement strand
CTTTCATATCCGTGGGTAAAACCTCCAGAGCCATTTCACATCCATGTTGGATTAATAAAGCATGAATATTGATTCTCCATAACCCGAAATCACCAGTTCCATCAAATTTCTCCATGTTAAACTTGGCTCTCATCATTTTTTAATCCCTTTGTTTATCGACTAAACCTTGTGAAATACCCTCACAAAAATCAAAAAACTCAACAAAGAACCTTGTATAAACACTACAAATAATAACCTTTTGTTTAAAAAATAATAATCTAGTCTTAGTCTTGACCCAATATATTACTTTTGACCCAATACTAAAACTGATTAAAACAAAACCCTTTGTAAGTGTTTATTACTGTTTTAGTTGACTTTTATCAAAACACCAACCCTACCGTCTTCTTGCTCTGTATAACCGGCGATTGAAAACAACCGGCACCAACCATGTCGATCTTCAAATATTCGAAAATCAATAAACCCTTAAAAATTGATAAAGTGTTGCTTCGTTAGTGCCTAAGACTAGAAGCAATAACTATCCTTTTTCGTTGTCGTCTAACCTGGTAGCCCAAGCAGAAAACCCTTCTACTCCTTCTAGAAAAACAACCACAACGAACCCTTCTTGATTGATCCTAGTTAACCAGTGAATTCGTGAACCGAGCTCTGATACCACTTGTTGGATTTCAGTCGACCAACAACCCTGGTTACTAGAGCGGAACGTCGACCTTGAAGAACATACACCACAACAACAATAATGATTCATAGGATAGAAAGAAAAAAGAACAAGCACAAGGTATATCCCTAACCAAACATTGATTAGTATTGAAAGAATGAAGTACAAAGCCCTCCCCCTCACCTCCTTTAATAGAGATGATGGGGAAGAAAACACCGACTCCTAATACCCTAAGTAGGCAGTGAATGCAAACGGGTTAGGCCCGAGAACAAACAAACCCAATGACCCTAGGTAAACTTAACACTTTAACCCCTAGATAAGCTAATATAGAGACTAATATCGTAACATAGTTTATAAAGTACTAGTCAATATGCGAGAACATTATGATTGCAGGCTCAAGGAACAATGTGAGATATCTCACAAACTTACCAAGGGCGTCAGGGAGGCTTAATATTTATGAAGCTGATCAAAGTAAACCAGAGACCTTCAAGGCACCAATTAAAGGCTGCATTGGCATCTTTCATGTTGCCCATTCGATGGATTTGCAACCAAAGAATCTACAGAAGTGATCACTGAAAGAGCGATCAAAGCTAGTATTGGTATTCTACAAGCGTGTGTTGGCTCTAAAAAAGTTTAGAAAATTGTGTACACTCAACAATTTTTGTTGACTTTTTAGCATGTTTTATCTCAGCTTTTCAGGTATTTTGCTCGGAGGAAACCCTCGTGGATATGTATTTTGGAGACTCTTCATTTTATACATTTGATAAAATTTCTTTTAAAAATACCGTGTTGTAAAGAATTTCTATTATTACATTCGATGAAAATTTTATCTAAACATTTTGTCATATTTGAAAACATTGTGATATTTCGAAACTGTTGGGACCATTTGCAAAGTTTGATGTTATAAGGCATCGAATGTGAATCATTTTGTAAAACTTATTTCATAAACGTCTCTTTTTGAGGTCGTTTTCTGTAACTTGTACTTCTTGTTCCATAACGTCGCATCCCAATGTCACCTTTCCGCTACCACCAGATTTTAGGGTGTGACACTAGAAACGCTAGCGTGGCGACAACATTTGGATTAATTAGGACGCCGTCGCAGCCTAGAAGTCTATATATACAAACTCGATTTTACATTTTTCATATGCATTCTTAGATAGAATTAGGGTTAGAGTTCGTGGGACGTAAACTTATACCAGATTTTGAGAATATTTTAGGGTTTCCCAACCCTTCTATATCATCCTTAATTGCTTGATTCAATATAGTGAAGTTCTTTTATCCCTTATTTTTCAATATGTCTTATTGTTTGATTGATATTTGTGCTTCCTCTATCTTGAACATGCTAGGCTAGATCTTTTAAGTGTTTGCTTATGATTGCATGTGAATTGATATGTAGATCTTAATTATATTGCTTCTTATTGATGTGTGTGCATGTTTAGACTCTAGAACCCTAGTTACTTAATTGTATCAAAGATCTAGAGTGGCATGATTATGTAGAAAGGATTCCATAAATAACAGTCTTCATACTACCTTGCGCATATGTGGATGATCCCCTTTAAGTATTTTAATGCTCGTATATCTCCATAGGGGCCATGTAATAGTCTTTATACTACCTTGCATGTGTGTTGCCCTAGCAAGTTATCACGTAGACGGTGTTTTCATGTAATTCGTCATGCTTTTCGGAAATACTTACATAAACATCACAAGTGTGACAAGGCAATAGAGTTAGAAAAAGCATATCAAGGATCATGCATGATTAAGTAAACACTACTCCCTTATCATACGAATTCTTATCATTAGATTAGTTTAATTAATTAGATATTAGTTTTAAAACCAACCTCTTCAAAACTTGAGATTTTACTTGTTTTTATAAAATATAAATATACAAAAATAATCTTCTTTCAATCTCATAGATCTTAGTTATATTTAGTTTGGACCTTTACAGGGCTATTCCCCTAGGGAACGGTAACAATCCGCGTGTCTTGCCTATACTACACTACAACGGTTAGGTACACTGCCTAGGGAGTTGTAAAACTAAAGTGGGATTTACAGCGCTCATCAAAGTTTTTGGCACCGCTGTCAGGGAATAGCGTAGGTTTCGAATTTTTATTTAGCTTAGAACTACTCGCTTGAATCCTTTCAAGTGAGATTTTTATTTTCTTGTTATTAGCTTTCTTTTAGTCTATCTTTTCTTTGTGTTTTTGTTTGTAAAATTGCTCTCAAACCAACCTTTAAAATGGATAATACTAATTCACCACCCAATGTTCCACCCTCATTCTTAATTGAAAAAGTTCTTAAACTCAACTCAATCTTAGAATCATTGAATTTAAAAACCCACTCATCTTATTCTAGAGTTGTTTGTAAGAAAGCAAATGATAGTGATGTGATGCTCATCAAACTAATTAAGAATAATGATGACCTTAGTGAAGAAGAGTTAGATGAGAATGATGATGTTTTAGGAGAGGAGGAATTTGAGGGAGATCACTTTGACAAATTTCCAACTAGGAGCGAACTAGCATATCATAAGTACCTAATGAGTGCCCCATTCCCGTCTATGATTGTGAGTAACCCTATCATTGTAGAAGGAAACCCCTTGAACCTTAAGATACCATGTAACATAGGGCACATTCATGTTGGAAGAGCTTTTCTCCCCTAAACATAATGAGTAGAGGATGCTATAATTGGATAATGACAACCCCACTCAAACCTAGGAAATATTCTAAGAGTCCTAATGGAATTAACAACTTCACGGGAAGAGTTAGAGGAATGCCTATCTTCGTAGGGAATTTAACATATGCCTCGAATTTCATGATTGTAGAGGACATTAGTTTGATTATAGATCCTAGGATGTCACTAGTGTTTTAGGAAAGCCTTTTGTTGAACTATCCAACATGACTTATGATTTATCATTAGGAGTAGTAAAGTTCACAAAGGGAGTTGAGGAGATTGCCTATAAGATGCCCTATAAAATTGAGCAATATGACTCACTTTCGGATAGGGAAAAAGAGAACATGAAATTGGTCTACTTTAGGAATAAGAAGGACAAAAGAAAAGGAGTTGAATATGTAATAAGTAAGATACTAGGATTCTACAAAGAGTGTTTAGAACTAGGACCCAAATACCAAACCGGACTTGAGGAAAGATGAAGTAATGAAAACCAAGGAGGAGTCTTGTAAGGAATAGGACTCCGAGTCTAGCTAAAAGACTCTCTAATAAACAAAAGCGCTTATTGGGAGGCAACTCAATCTTTTAATTTTTGCATTTTAGGTGTGTCGTGTGTTTTAATTCTTTATTGTTTGAAAAATAGTTTGTAATCATGTTTTGCTTTGTTTTTAACCTCATCTTAATCTCATGCAAAGGTATTTTGCAATAATAAGTGTCGGGGAAAAATCTGGTTTTTAAGAACCATTTTTCAAACAAATCAATTAATTCGCGTCTTGTGTGTTTGTTTGAGTCATATGATTGTGTTAATAAGTTTCGTGATGTTTGTAGTAAATTTTTGCAAGAAATACTAATTGGACTTGGGTGCAGAAATTTTTCAAGAAAGAAACTTTTTTTCATTTTTTTTTTTTTTTTATCTTCTCTCTACAGTATTGGAGAGGCGTTTGGATTTTCTGACAGGTGTTCCTCACCAAGTTACAGTAAATTTGTGCTTTTCTAAACCTTGAATTTTTTGTATAATTTCAGATTTGTACATTTCTTAAATACTCCAGGAAACCACAAATGCATTAACACACATTCATCCTATCCTTTATTTATTTGTTATAGAGTTGAAAAACTTAAAATCATATAGTTGTATATTTATCATTCCGCTGATTTTACACTAGGTATGTTTGTATCTTGTCTTTGATTTGCATGTTATATTTAATAAGGAGAGACCCAAAAGTTCTTAGGAGTTTCATGTGGACAATTCTTGGATAACGATTTAGCCGGTTTATCATTTTGTTTCTTCTCCATCATTGAGCAAAACCAAGGGAGTACTAGTTTCTTTCGCTCTCTTTTCTTTTCCCTTTATTCGTTTACGGGTACTTTGTAGAACATTGGGGACAATGTTCATAATAAGTGTAAGGGGTAATAAAATCCTTAGAAACTATTCTATCATTTGTCTTTTTCTTTGTCCTTAAAATGATGAGTAATATATCGAAACATAGCGTAGAAGGTAATTTTGACCCAATTTTTTTTGTGGCACATACCGGTGAAACTTAGTACTAGTTGCGTCTCATTGGATATGGAATTATACGACTAGCACAAAAACTCTTCCACTCAAATAAAATTCCACCCCTAAATTGTGAGGTTCGCCTTTAGATATTTAGGAATTCGGGTATCCATCTTTGATACCCAAGATAATTTATACCTTTAGCTTTCTCGAGTTAAGGTTCAAATGCAATCATATGTGTCTATTCCGTCGTTACAGATGTGTACGTATGGTCTTTGTCACCTTTTCTGGAGCATTGATATCGGTATTAAATTATATGAGAGTGTACCGTTAGTATATATAATTCTAGAACTTGCTTTAGTGATGCATCTCGAGACTGCGTAGTGAGTAATAAGAATTGCTAAGTGTAAAATGCACTTTGATTGAAGTACTCGCATTTGTTTAGTGATGTTAGTAGTTGAATTTCTGGGACAAAATTCTTTTAAGGGGGTAGAATGTAACCTTTGCCCTTTTTGTGTTCTGAATATTTCATTAATAGTCCTTTGACTATTTGACTTTGGTCAGTTTATTCAGATTTTGTACCGTGTTGATGGTGATGATTTTTGTGAGAATTATGTCGAATTGAGGTTTATTGTGATTAATAATCCCTTTTGGAAGGTATTATTGTGTTATTTGTATTCCAGGTGGTTTGACTCGTGAATTTTGAAAAATGCCGAAAAAAGAGTCTCACACGTTCATTAATGTCCAAATGAGTTTTGAAGGGTGTAAAGTGAAAATATGTTGTGTGAATACTCTAGGTTAATGGAAAAGTATTTTTAAAGTGAATAAAAATGCTAATTAACTTTGAGGAAAATTTTACGGTTGAGTTTTACGAGTATTTAAGTAATTTCGACACAAAAAGAAAGACCCGACACCCCATAGGATGCTAGTTGGTCAAGAAGTCAAAGGAGAGAGCAAGATGGCTTAATTTTAGCTTATGTGTCTAAAATTGGTACATAAAGATGCCTTACACTCCCCATTATCCCATAATCCTCATCATTTTTCATTTAAAAAAACACACACCTTGGTGTGAGCTTGTGTTCGTCCGCCCCTCACCAACAACAATCCACCATAAAAATTTCAACTTTGATCAAGAACGTGATATTCCGGGTTAATACGAGTGTTTGGGTATTCATTTAAACAACGTTTAGGTTGTCCGGTTCGTGTCGAAATATACATTTTTGAAAATTTTCTTGTAAGTTTCCAAATTTAAATTTTGTTTTTCCTTTTGGGTTTATTTTGATGCATAGATGTTAGTTGTACAAGTTGATCGTTGTGAAAATCGATTTTTGGAAACGAAACGAAAGAAAAGGGTGTGTTTGGTTCGTGTAATAAAAGAAAGAAAAAGAGGGTTTTTGTAGTTTTGATGTTGTGGTCGTGATGGTTGAATAATATATGTTGCTAAATAGCTTATTTTTGATAAGTAGCTTGTATGGCTTATTCAGGTTTATTTTTAAGCTATTTCTTGGCTTATTTGGGCTTATATGCCACGTATAGTTTCCCAAAATCACTAGGAAAGTGATTTTGATTATTTTTGTATTATGGCGTATGTTGTGGATTATTTTTGAGGCTTATGGTAGTAACCAAATGCGATACGTAGCTTATTAGCTTATTTTCAAGCTTAATATACATATTTTTGAGCTATTGGACTCACAGCCCAATAAGTCCATTTAAGTCGCGGCTTAATGGAGGGGCTTATTGTGGTCCGGATTATTTTCTACATATTAGTATGAGCTTATATATGTAAATGGACCTTGATTTTGGACTTGGATAGTATTTTGGACTTATAAATGTCCTAATGGACCCTTGTTGGGCCTTAAGGCCCAATAAGCGATATTTAGTCGTTATGAGAGTTTTGTCGGACTTTTGAAAGTGGAAATGTATTTACGAAGTGATATTAAATGGTATTTTGGGAAAAACGTTTTAGTAAACGTTAAATATTAAGATTTTGGAATTTTGTCGAAAAGTATCGAATTTGTGAAAATTGGTAAAAATGAGGTTTGAAACTTTAGCAAACGTTGTATAAACGTACGGGTCATGTCGAAATTTTCTAAAAAGTTTATACTTAGAAATTTTCCTAAAAACATGATTTTTGATTTTAAATAATAAAATATTATTTAATTATTTTATTTATTTAATAAATTCACTAAAAGACGAAAAATATATTTTTTCTCGAAACTTCTCTAATGTGTTTATTATGAGTAAACGTTTCATTTTTAACCGTATTATGATTATTTTGAAGTGACTAAGGTTTACCGAATGGACTTGTCAAAATATATTTATAATTATTAATTATAAATATTTATTTATATTACTTATCTATTTTCTCTAAATAGTATAAGTATGTATTATCGGAGAATAAGATTGATATGATAGTGGAAATATGTCGTCAACCATCACACCACTAAATTCTTTTGGGTAATTGTACAACACGTTTAAATTCTATGCATCAAACGTAAAGATTGTTTGGAATTGGATAATTAAATTGGGACATTAACTGTACTAGGTCGTGTGTGGACGTCGTTGCATTTACTTGTATGATTGAGATTTAGTTGCTAAAGACTTGCTTAAGGTGAGTTCTCGTAGCCCCACTTTTTACCGTTTTTCCGTTGGGGGAAAATGATACTTAAATATGTTTTGAAATGTTTTGAATTGAACTGTGCAAAATATGGTTTTGTTTTTGGGACAAGATATGTGCTTATGACTGTTAAGTGAATATTATGCATGATTATTGGATCGGATGGGTACGCCTACCCAGTATTTGTGTGATTATTGGAGCGGATGGGTACACCTACCCAAGTTTATGTGAGGTCTTGCCCTAATATTAGTGCTCCAGCTGGTAGGCCATTTAGGTGCGTAAGTGACATATTGTGATTGACTAGCGGGGATACTATGTCTTGGATTGTTAGCATATATTCACTGTCATATAGCATTATTGTCTACTGTTGAAATATTGGCACAGCTTTTGAGTTTAAGGTCAAACCTACGAGCTCACCAACATTATTGTTGACGTTTTCGAGTATCATTTTCAGGTGAAGTGAAAGAATAGTAGTTTAGTGATTGTGATGGCAGACTTAAAAGTATCTCGTGTGGAATTTCGTTTGAAGTCTTGCTTGCTTGTTGTTTGATTCTAGTATTTGGATGTCTTGGATTAAGTTTGGATTTTGGTCCCCTGTGTGGGCAGTTGAATAATTGTAAGAGATAGTGGATTTTAAATGCGATTTAGGACATCACTCGAGGTTGTTCTAGGTTGATGGTCTTCATAGCACTTGGAGTTTAGACAATGTAGTTTTCTCTATTTTGTATCTTGTGTTATGATTGATCATTATGTTGCATTCCCGAGTTTCTGCCTTTGTCGAGGTGTGACAGTTTGGTAATCAGAGCCAAGGTTATAGAGAACTAGGTGGATTGGCCTAGACTATAACCTAAGATCGTCGTCTAGTTGCGTATAGGATCTATGTGCGCAGTGTTCTGCTTTTGTGTGTTTACGTTTAGTGCTTTAGTTATGTCGGTCATTGAAATGTGTGAGCTCAAAATTGATTATGACTAGGAAAGGATGTGAATATAAGTACGGTGACCAACGTAATTATAAGCGTATCACAACTCATTCATATTTAGTAATGTTGTTCACACAAATCGATGTTGACTCCGTAGGGTGGTGTTATGTGTATATCGATATATATAGTAAGATGTTACATACATATATATATATATACATATATATATACATATATATATACATATATATATACATATATATATACATATATATATACATATATATATACATATATATATACATATATATATACATATATATATATATATACACATATATATATATATATATACATATATATATATTAGTCATCCCACTTACCTAATGTTGCCCATGTTCTCTTTCGTATAGATAATGCCGCCAAGAATGAGGACCCGAAGTGCTGGCCGGCCTGCTGCCGAATCACTAGGAGGGGGAACGGGTGTACGGGTTGGTAGGGGTGGAAGGGGTAGAAGACCTAGGAAAGGTAATGATGAGCGTGTTGATGAATTGAATGGTCATGGAAATGACCAAGGTATGTGAGCTAATAGGGGTGTAGAGGGAGTTAATGGGAATGTAGGGGGAGCCAATAAGGGAGCACCTGACATCTCAATAATCATTGCTCAATAATTGCAGAACCTCTTACCTAACATGTTGGCTCAAGTTAGTAACCGAGGAAATGTTGGAAATCAAAATGGTGATGTGGTTAATGAAAACGTTCAGGAGAATGTTAGGAATGTGATAGTAAATGGCAACCGGGTAGGTTGTTCATATAAGGATTTCTTAGCTTGTAACCATAAGGAATATGATGGTAAGGGAGGTGATGTAGTTCTCACTCGTTGGATTGAGAAACTGGAGTCTGTGCATAATATGAGTGGTTGTAGTATCGACCAAAAAGTGAAATACACTGCTGGTTCATTTGTAGGTAAGGCTTTAACGTGGTGCAACTCTCAGATCCACACGGGGTTGGGTCCTCTAAAAGCGCTGAGACGGCCGCAAAGCCCAAGGAAGTTGCTATTAGATATGTCATGGATTGACTTTATAGTTTATGGGTTATAAGAGTTTTGTCCTAGTGATGGATGCAAAAGTTAGAATCTGAGTTGTGGAATCACGCCATGGTTTTTTGGGGTTGCCATGCTGCGTAACTGATAGGGTTTCATGAGTTGGCTAGTGTTAGATCCCACATTTTTTGCGGTGTAAAATCCTGTTAGGAAGGTAGGGGATGTTGAGAGGTATGCTTATGGCCTTGCTCCATTAAATCCGTGGGTTGTGGCAGTAATTTTTTTTTTTTTTTTTTTTTTTATATTTATTTTTTTAATGGAGCCAAAGGACTATCAAAAGGCTGTGAGATTTTAGGTTCACTGACCGATGAATGCTGTTAGGTGAATATGGATAAATTAAAAAGATTTTGAGAAAAAAGAGGACATGTAGGGGAAACTTGCATGGATAAATATGGTTAGGATGATATAAGAGGGCTAGGACTGGGAATGATTTTGCTCCTATATGGGTAGGGGGGTGGGTTAACCCTTGTAAGAAGTGAGAATATGGGTACTTGCCTAAGTGTACCACCTGCAAATACTACCATACACCTGGAGGAGCGTGTCCGCATATGCTTCACTGTATCTGAATGGGTCAATGGCAAGGATTGTAGATGTGTTTCGAGAGAATTGTGATCCTGTCAAAGCGAGAACCAACTGGTTAGGGAATGTATGTGTTGGCTCGTACCCGACCATGGCTGGGCCAGCTTGCCCTAGGTTGGAATAAGTGCTCATGGACGGGAGGGTAAATAGCCCAAATCAAGTTTCTGCTAATAACGGGGGTTAGGGTGGTAAAAACAAGGAAAGAGGTCCCGTACGTTGTCTGTGTGTAGAGTAGAGATTACTTAATTTGGGAACCTAAGCTCTCATTATTTAGATAATTGATCATGTGTTACATATGTCTAAACTATTCTTCACCCGCTCTAATCACCCCACCCATACCCCACACCACACCACCCGCTCCCCACCCCCGCCCCCCCCCCACGGCCCACCCCCTATAGGTGCGGCTCCGGTAATTGTGCGTGGTTTGTAGTGGTCGTGTGTGTGAGGTCCGTGGTATTTGCGATAGGGTTATAGACAATGGTATGTGTCGAGTTATTAAGGTCGAGGTTCATGAAGATATGTTGCGCGGCGAGAGGTGAAATAGGTAGGTTTTGTGGGTATATGGGTATGGGGCTTGGGGGCTGGCGGTAGAGTTGTGTTTATGTATCGTACATTGGGGCTATTGTTTCTATGTAGGGTGTTTCCTATATTTTATTGTACTATTCATGTTTGGGTAGCAACGGAAGCTCGCAAGGATTGAACTTTGTGACGGGTAAGTTTACTTTTGAAACAATCACCTTTGCAATCCTTATTTTGACTAGGTGTTGATTATAGTTTCGTTTCCATACTTGTTAGGACTTAGAGCCCAACCGATTTGTTTTTCAGTATGAGATTTAATATAGCTAGCGGGCAGCTAAGTAGAGATGGAGTAGGTTATTAAGGGTTGCAAACTGACAAAAACAAAATCCGAGGGTATGTCTTTGACTCGACTTGATACCTTTTAGGGGGGGACATGGAAAGTTTTGATGTGATTATTAGGTATTGGACTGGTTGTCTATCTATAGACAATGTTAAAGCTGAAATAGTTGTCATGAGAAGGTAGTGAGGATACACACCTATCGGATGGCAAGGTGCTTAGTGTATTAGGAGAGATGTTCGAAAGAGACAGGAGATTTTTGCTAGGTGTTGTGATGCCACACTCACATTACCCCACCCACAAGAAGAGATTGTCTGTGAGTTAGACGATTTTCTGATGGTATCCCGGATGACTATTGGATTATTGCCTATTCAGGAAATTGAGTTTCAGATTGAGTTAACCCCTAGAGCAACGCCGGTAGCAAAGTCTCCTTATCGTTTGGCACCTTCTGAATTGGAGGAGTTGTCAGGACAACTCAAGGAACTCTAAGACAAAGGTTTCATTTGACAAAGCTCATCGCCTTGGGGAGCGCCGATATTGTTCGTGAAGAAAAAGAATGGTTCGTTTAGGATGTGCATTGATTATAAAGAATTGAACAAGTTGACCGTTAAGAATCGTTATCCACTTCCTAGAATTGATGATCTATTTGACCAACTACAAGGGTCATAGTTTTTCTCAAAGATAGATCTTAGGTCTTGATACCATCAGCTGAGAGTGCATGAGGATGACATTCCAATGACTGCGTTTAGAACTCGTTATGGACATTTCGAGTTCACTGTAATGCCCTTTGGTCTGACTAATGCACCAGCGATATTTATGGATTTGATTAATAGAGTTTGTTGGCCTTATCTTGATATGTTTGTGATAGTGTTTATAGACGATATCCTAACCTACTCTAAGACTCAAGAGCAGCATGTAGAACACTTAAGGTTAGTCTTGGAACTGATAAAATAGGAGAAACTATATGCTAAGTTTTCTAAGTGTGAATTCTGGCTAAGAGAAGTGCAGTTTCTTAGGCATGTGATAAATGGTAATGGGATTCATGTAGACCCTAGTAAGATTGAAGCTGTTAAGAATTGGAAAGCCCCTAGAACTCCGACTGAGGTTCGTTTGTTCTTAGGTTTGGCTGGATATTACGGTAGGTTCATTGAGGAATTTTTTAAGATAGCTAAGTCTCTTACTATCTTGACTCAGAAGAGTAAGTCTTTCGATTGGGGTGAGGAACAAGAATTGGAATTTCAGCTCTCCCCGATAGACCAGAAGACTTCGTGGTATATTGTGATGCGTCTGAGATAGGACTAAGCTGTGTGTTAATGCAAAGAGGTAAAGCGATAGCCTATGCGTCTAGGCAGTTGAAAATTCATGAGAAGAATTATACTACCCATGATTTAGAGTTGGGTGTAGTCGTGTTTGCACTTAAGATCTGGAGACATTATTTGTATAGGACAAAGAGTGTCATCTATACGGATCATAAGAGTCTTCAGCATATCTTTAGTCAAAAAGAGTTGAATATGCGACAGCGTCGTTGGATAGAGTTGTTTAGTGATTATGACTGGGAAATTCGCTACCATCCTGGTAAGGCAAATGTGGTGGCGGATGCCCTAAGTAGGAAGGAAAGAGTAAAGCCTAAGAGAGTTAGAACTATGAATATGACCCTTCAGTCGAGTATCAAGGATAGGATACTGATGGCTCAGAAGGAGGCTATGGATAAGTTTGCGTGATTGCAGAAAGGTTTAGATGAGATGATAGAACAGAGAAGTGATAGAACCATGTACTACCTAGATCAAATATGGGTACCTTTGAAGGGTGAGGTGAGAACCCTGATAATAGATGAAGCCTATAAGTCAAAGTACTTTGTACACCTAAGAGCTAATAAGATGTATTATGATTTGAGAGATAGGTATTGGTGCCCTAGAATGAAAAAGAATATAGATGAGTCTGTTAGTAAGTGTTTGAATTGTTTGAAGGTTTAGGTTGAGCATCAAAGGCCATCTGGCTTGCTCTAACAACCTGAGATTCCCGTATGGAAATAGGAAGGGATATCTATGGATTTTGTGACTAAGTTGCCTAGGACTAGTGGTGGGTATGACACAATCTGGGTCATTGTGGACCGATTGACTAAGTCTGCTCATTTTCTACCTATGC
>BQNB010134027.1:0-18374 GCA_026074375.1 Tanacetum coccineum | reverse complement strand
AAATAAGTTAAAACAACTTTCCCTTGAGAGATGTAATAATAAATATTATTTATTATTTAAAATATGTTCTGAAAATTCCCGAATGTTACATTAAGTGTTAAGGATGATTTATTATGTTTTGTTGATGTTAGGTGCTATTGTTAAACATTCAAAGTTGACTATTGTTCAAGGTGTTGAGTCTAGTGGTTCTCCTAATGCTGGTTATTAATACAAATATTCGCTTAAAAATGATATTTATATTTAATGATCTTCAAGTTTTGATAATAACAAATATAATGTCATACTACGTAAACAAGTTATTTAGTCATAAGTTTCCATACCAACGTCAAACCACTTAAGGTATGAATATGAAATTAGAAAATATTAATAATGATCAAAGAATTTTGTTATCCGATAAACTAATCCATATCACAACATATAATCTTCATAGAAATTAGAGTGAGTAAGTAATAGAAATTAGAAAGAGAAGGAGATGATAGAAATTAGAGAGAGAAAGAGTTGGTGGATTGAAATGCTCATAAAACAAGTAAACAACCAACACCCTCTCCATGCTAAGGATATGGGTATGTATAGGGATACCAAAAGGAGGTGACGCCTAGGGTTTATAACCTTGGGCCGAGATTGGCTTATGTTGGGCTTAAGGCCTAAAATATGGACAATATTAGCATAAAGTTTAAGCCCGTGAAACCTGACTAACCTATTACAAACTAAGACCGACATTGACTAAAATAACCGAATACATTCTTGTTTGACTTTATTATTTCTACGGCTAACAATCTCCCCCAATGTAGAGGTTATCTTTGTTAATACAAATAATGTCTAAAAACATTATTTGTATTTTTCGACCTCTCTACGTTTTGAAGATGACAAAATGTAAAAACGTCTACGATAAAAAATAAACGTTTACACGTTATTAGTCGTAAATTTCCATTTTGATGTAAATCACTTAAGGTATGTATAAACAAGTCATTAAACATGATTAATGATTAAAGCTAATTTTTTGGTCTTAAACATTACATTTTTACAAATGTAATAAAACCTTTTTATAAAAGTAAAAATATACAAAATTTTTCTATTAATTAAAGAAATGTTTTATTTAGAGGTATAAATTCAAAAACTGGTTTTCCCCCCAAAACAAAAAAATATGGACCGGATAAACATTTCTTTACTAAAAGACAAAAAGATGAGCGTCTACCTAGGGGCAGCCCCCTAATAGGTAGAACGGCCCCAGATATATCTGGGACCGCCAGACCACCCCCATGAGACGTTACTCTCTCTTGTCTATAAATACTGCACTATTCCTTAGCAGATTTCCATCCTTTTGCACACAGTTTCTGTCTTCTCTCTCTCTAAATTCTTTTACATATCTTTAAAACCTTTGATCACTAACTTGCTTAATCTTGTTTAAAGTGATCCAATCTCCCCCTCATTCTTTTTCTCTCAAGTGCAAGAGAAGAACACTCGTATTCGCCAAGAAATGAAGTGTTGTAGATTAGTTATCTCCTATCTTCTTCTAGATTTGATCTCTATATTTTTAATCTTATGTAGTTGTGTAGATCCGGATAGTGTATAAATCTGAAAGTGTTGATTGTGTGTCGGTTAGTATTGAGGCCTTAAAATACTCTTGTAAAGTGGTAGATTGGTTCTAGCTAAGATTAGGACTCGACATTTAGCTTAGTGTCGGAAATTGGTATAAGCGACGTGTAACGGTTTTCTCCGCCTAAAGAGAGCTTGTTGACATAGTAAAATCTCGATTCTGATACTCGGGGAGTGGAGTAGGGCGAAGAAGAGCTTCATAGCCGAACCACTATAATTATCGGTGTTGTGGTTTGATTGTTCTATCTCTTATCTCTTAACTTTCATTTTATATATTGTAGTTGTTATTTATATTGTGATTGTGTTGTTTGTAGTTAGATATATTGTTTGTCCATATTGTTGGTTGATATCACATGAACTCGAATCTAACATTTTTATAAGAAAAGTTTTAAAACGCCAATTAACGGGTAAACTATTCAACCCCCCTCTTCTAGTTTCCACAATCTTGATTTGACTTTAAATGCTTTACCTTTTTCCGGTCTTGTGTCTCTATCGTTTCTTGTTTGTAGTAGACTTGTTCCTTCATGCTTTGATCTTTGATCTTGAACCTTTGTCTTTTGACTATGAGTTCTTGAGATCCTTAAATCTTTCCTTGTCTTGAATCAACTTGTTTGACTTTCTTAATCATCCGTGCTTTTGTCCGACATGCTCATACTTGTCTTGAAAGATTTCAATCTCCCCTTATTCATCAAGGCTAACGGTCTCCCTTGTCGTAACTTTTCTTTGCTTGACTTTGAAGTTCTTGATGTCTTTGATAATTAGAGTTGTTGAAGAGTATTATGACATGTACTTGAGTTTTCGTCATGTATTTATATTTGTCGCTTGATCAATAAACATGTGGTATTGACGAAGCTGGAGTGAGGTAGTAATACCATCGACTTATCCTGCATTTATAAGGGTTATGTCACACCCCGTCATAGGCGGAAACACGAGAATGCAACATCATAATCAATCATAACACAAGATACAAAATAGAGAAATCTAAAATGCATAAATGAAAGTGTCATGACGACCATCAACCTCTATAACTTTGAGTGATGTCCCATCGAAGAACACAACAAATAGTCGCTTACAGATCCACTTGCCCACGCAGGGGTCCATACAAGTCTTAAACATAAATCCTCAAGAAACAAATCCATAACATACTTAAAAAACAAGATCTCTCAAACATGATCCATACAAGATACACTTAAAGTCTGCTAATATGCATCACAATTCTACTGACCATTTCCTTCACCTGAAAATGATACTCGAAAACGTCAACAATAATGTTGGTGAGCTTGTAGGTTTGTAGAAACCCAATCACTGTGCCAATATCTCAAACAGTTGGACAATTATGCAATATGACAGTGAATATATGCAAATACAATCAAACCCATGACTTACCATCCCCGCTAATCATGTACCATGACCTAGCATCCCCGCTAGTCATCAAACCAGCATATACCAATGCTCTTGGGGTCGCAACCCCGAGGTTATACGCACCTAATGGCCTCCCAGTACTGGAGCATTTACATAGGGCAACCTTTTACAAACATAGCAAATCCTTACTAATCATACCTTGCCATGCACCTCGATGCATGCAAGAACAATCATACCACATAATATTCACATAGCAGTCATAAGCACATAATTATCCCAAAAACATAACCACATTTCGCACAGTTCAAAACACATTTGAGTATTATTTTCCCCCAACGGAAAAGATTTAAAAAGTGGGCTATGAGAACTCACCTCAAGCAGCAATCTCAATATCACACAAGAAAATGCAACGACGTCCGAACACGACCTAGTCCAATTAATGTTCTACTTAGACACTCATTTCCAAAACAGTTTTCAGGTTTGATGCATAGAGGTCAGATGCGCGTTGTACGGTTATTCTTAACGTTTTCAGTGGTGTGATGATTGACAACTTAACTTCAAAAATATCATACTTCCAACTCATACCTTAGTATAGTATATACTTATACTATTTAATAAAATAGATAAGTAGTAATCAAAACTCAAAAACCGTGATCGTAAAATATTTCTCGAAGTTACTTAGCATTTTTATTCATCTTAGTATAACCTAGAGTATTTACACGACATATTTCCATTTAAATTTCCCAAAATCTCATTTGAACATTATTGGTCTTGTCGGGACTCGTTTTCGGCATTTCACGCTATTCACGGGTCAAACTACCTGAAACACAATCAACATAATAATACCCTATAAAAAGGATTAGTATACACAACATAACCATAAAATACCTCAATCACATAAACTACACCACCGTCAACATGGTACAGGTTCTAACAAAATTGATAAAAGTCAAATAGTCAAAGGACTAAATTAGAACATTCAAAACTCACAAAAAGGGCAAGGGTTACATTCTACCCCCTTAAAAATAATTTTGCCCCCGAAATTCAACTACTATCAGCACTAAACAGATGCAGATACTTAAGTCTCATCTGATCCTCACGTTCCCACGTGAATTCAGGTCCACGTTTCTAATTCTACCGAACCTTGACAATGGAAATTCTACTTTGAAATTCAACTACTATCAGCACTAAACAGATGCGGATACTTAAGTCTCATCTGATCCTCACGTTCCCATGTGAATTCAGGTCTACGTTTTGAATTCCACCGAACCTTGACGATGGAAATTCTACTCCGCTTAAGCTTCTTGAACTCTCTCTCTAAGATTTCCACATGTTCTTCCATAAAATTCAACTCAGCATCTACTTGGATCTCGTCCAAGGGCACTTGTAGTGTTGGATCAGCCAAACACTTTTTAAGGTTCGACACGTGGAACGTGTCATGAACACCATTTAACTCCTCAGGCAGTCTAAGTCTATAGACTACAAGACCTACCTTCTTAATGATCTCAAAAGGTCCAACAAATCTAGGTGCTAGTTTCCCCTTCTTTCCAAAGCGTACCACACCTTTTTAAGGCGATACTTTGAGCAAGACAAGGTCACCTACACTGAACTCTAGAGGCTTCCTCCTCTTATCGGCATAACTTTTCTGGCGATCATGCACAACCTTAAGCCTATCCTTAATCTGCGAGATCTTCTCAGTGGTCTATTACACTAACTCAGGTCCTATCAATTGACCCTCTACAACCTTTGCCCACATAATCGGGGGACGACACTTCCTACTATACAAAGCCTTAAACGGCGCACATCTCACACTAGAATGATAACTATTGTTATATGAAAACTCAACTAATAGAAGATGAACATCCCAACTTCCCCTAAAGTCTAGGACGCATGCTCTAAGCATGTCTTCTAAATTTTGGATAGTACACTCACTCTGACTGTCGGTCTGAGGGTGGTAAGCCGTACTCATGACTAAACGGGTTTCTAATGCCTCTTGCATTGACAACCAAAACCTTAACGTAAATCGACTATCATGATCAAATATGATCGAGATTGGCACACCGTGCCTAGAAACAATTTCATCCAGATAGAGTCTAGCTAACATATCCATCTTATAATCCTCACGCATAGGTAGAAAATAAGCAGACTTAGTCAATCGATCTACAATGACCCATATTGTGTCATGCCCACTACTAGTCCTTGGTAACTTCATAATGAAATCCATTGCTATCCCTTCCCATTTCCATTCAGGAATCTCAGGTTGCTGGAGCAAGCCAGACGGCCTTTGGTGCTCAGCCTTAACCTTTAAACAAGTCAAACACCTACTCACATAAACAACTATATCCTTCTTCATTCCCAGCCACCAATACCTATCTCTAAGGTCATAATACATCTTATCAGCTCTTGGGTGTATAGAGTACTTCGACTTATGGGCTTCATCCATTATCAGGGTTCTCACATCACCCTTCGAAGGTTCGATCCAGGTAGTATAAAATTCCATCACTCCTATGTTCTATCATTTCATCTAAACCTTTTTGCAATCCTGCAGACTTATCACATGCCTCTTTCTAAGCCGCCAGTATCCTATCCTTGATACTCGACTAAAGGGTCATATTCATAGCTCAAACTCTCTTAGGTTTCACTCTCTCTTTCCTACTCAGTGCATCAGCTACTACATTCGTCTTACCAGGATGGTAGCGAATTTCACAGTCATAATCACTAAAAAGCTCTATCCAGCGACGCTATCGCATGTTCAGTTCCTTTTGACTAAAGATATGCTGGAGACTCTTATGATCGATATATATGACACTCTTTGTCCCATACAGATAATGTCTCCAGATCTTAAGGGCAAACACAACCGCACCCAATTCTAAATCATGGGTGGTGAAATTCTTCTCATTAATTTTTAACTGCCTAGATGCATACGCTATAACCTTACCTCTTTGCATCAACACACAACCTAGCCCTAACCCAGACGCATCACAATATACCACAAAATCTTCCGGTCCATCAGGGAGAGCTAGAACAGGTGCATCGCACAACTTACTCTTCAAAGTTTGAAATGAATTCTCATTTTGTTTACCCTAATCAAAGGTCTTACTTTTCTGTGTCAAGACAGTAAGCAACTTAGCTATCTTAGAAAAGTTCTCCATGAATCTACAATAATACCCTGCCAATCCTAAGAATGAATGAACTTCAGACGGAGTTCTAGGGGCTTTCCAATTCTTAACAGCTTCAATCTTACTAGGGTCTACATGAATACCATCTCCCTTAATCACATGCCTAAGAAACTGTACTTCTTGCAACCAGAATTCGCACTTGGAAAACTTAGCATACAGTTTCTCTTTTTTGAGTAATTCTAAGACTAGTCCTAGGTGCACTTCGTGCTCCTTCCCGTGTCTTAGAATACACCCAATATCATCAATGAACACTGTCAACAACTTGTCTAGATATGGCCTAACATACACGTTCATCAGATCCAAGAATATATGCTGTGCGTAATGTCAAACCAAAGGGCATTACTGTGAACTCGAAATGTCCTTAACGAGTTCTAAACGCAGTCTTTGGAATGTCATCCTCATGCACTCTCAGCTGGTGGTATCCGGACCTAAGATCTATCTTAGAGAAGTACTGTGATCCTTGAAGTTGATCAAACAGGTCGTCTATTATAGGGAGTGGATAACGGTTCTTAATGGTTAACTTGTTCAGTTCTCTATAGTGAATACACATCCTAAAGGAACCATCCTTTTTCTTTACAAACAATACCGATGCTCCCCAAGGCGATGAGCTAGGTCGAATGAAACCTTTGTTCTGGAGTTCCTTGAGTTGACCCGACAACTCCTCCATTTCAGAAGGTGCCAATCGATAGGGAGATTCCGTGACCGGTATTGCTCCAGGGATTAACTAAATACAAAATTTGATTTCCCTACTAGGGGGTAATCCTGATAGGTCATCGGGAAACACCTCGGGAAAATATCTCACCACAACAAGTTCTTCTCGTTTCTGTTCCTTGGCCTTAGCACTCACTAAATGTCTCACTTTCTCGTCCGGTCTTTCTCCTATAACTCTAAGTACCTTACCGTCCGGTAGTGGTATTCTAACTACCTTCTCGTGACAAATTATCTCAGGCCTTATGGTTAGACAACGAATCCATGCCTTTGATCACATCGAAACTTCCACTTCCAAACTGTATCAAATTTATATAAAAAACGTGATCTTCTATTTATAGTTTGCAACCCTTAATGTCCTTATCGATTTCTACTAGCTGCCCGCTAGCTATCTTAATCTCATAACTAAACCCTAAATCGTTGGGTTCTATGCCTAACAGAGATATAAAAGTAGTAGAGATAAAACTATAGTCGGCATCAGAGTCAAATAAGGTTGTGGCATAATGATTGTTCAAAGAAAACGTACCTGTCATGATGTTCGGGTCCTGGTGAGCCTCCTCTGCTCCCAACATAAATGCCCTTCCACATGCCTGGTTACTGTTATTCCCACGACCCTGACCCCCGTTAAAAGCCATGACTTGGTTTTGATGGTTTCCCCCTGGCGTTTGAGCCTGATTAAACCTAGAACATGCTGCCTTGACATGATCGGTACTACCACACTCGTAACAGGCCTTAGCAGTTGGGTTTCTAGCATTGATGGGGTTCACATTCCTAGGCACCACTCTTTAATCCTTAGCAAAATGTCCTAGGAGGTTACAGTTGAAACATGTGCGACAAGGTATCTTAGGTGAATGGTGAAAGTTACAGGTGCTACACTTGGGTACCGCACCCATGTTTTCTCTCCTAACATGGTTTGTGGTTGTTGCAAAAGCATTTCCAGTCATAGTCCTCTTGTTATCATTCCTTCCATTCCTATCCTTATAGGTTCTCCCCCATTTCCACTCTTCTCAGGGTTCTTTTTTATTGACCCATTCCTAAGGGCTTCATCAGTCAATGTGCCAGCAATATGCACATCCTTTTGAATGGTTGGTGGCTTCGTTACTGCTACCATCCTTCAGATTTGTAGAGTAAGGCCATACACATACCTCTTAATCCTTCTGTTTTTTAGGGTTACTAAATGAGGAAGTAACCTATCCAACTCATGGAACCTATTAGTATACGCCACATGGCCAGCCCCGACCATGGCGTGATTTCATAAGCTTGACAAGGATACACATCTCCACCACTAAAGCTAAGGAGTTACAAGTCTAAAAAGGTAAATTGGGTTAAGGTTTAAGGGTTGATCATTCTTTCTAATCTCCATCGATAACAATATTCCAAAAAGGCTACAAAACCACAAATGCACGCCCAAATCCATGACTGTGACACCTACGATTGCTCAAATCCTTAACTCGAATAAGCTAAAGAATAGGATTAGTAATCTTTACCAATAGTAGTAAACCAACAAGGGCGACAAAACCATATATACACGCCCAAATCCATGACCGAGATACATATGATTGCTCACTCCCTCATTCGAGAAATCCAAATGTTAGGATGAAGAATGATATAGGGTATAGAATAAGTTACCAACAGTAATACATCAACAAGGGTGACAAAACCACACATACCCATTCAAATCCATGAATGAGACATATGTGATTGCTCACTCCCTCATTCGAGCAAACCAAAGGTTAGAGATTAAATTGGTGTAAATATAAAAACAACAAAACAATTAGATTAAGTTCAAACAAATAAAGAACAGTGTTGCTAGCTACTTTCCCGACCATGCCCATGAAAAAGACACAAAATCACAAACTAACTTACGCTTTAACACAGAAACTCACGCTTTGGTAGACACAAATTAGACTCATAGATGTCTTGATCATAGATCAATAAAAACAAACCTTAGTTGGCGTTCTCGTAACGGCCAACTCCCAATCATCCATAATATAATAAACAACAATAGTGCCAATATTTACCACTTGATACAAAAAGTACATAATTGGTTTATATTATGACCAACTAAAAATAATATACAACAAAACTTTACATTGTTGGTTTATGTTACGTACCAACGAATAATCGATCATCATAAATAATAGAATCGGTTAAATTTTAGACAAACCAATTATCTCACAAACCTTTCCTTTTTTCTCTCTTTCTCTTTTTTTTATATTTTTCTGTTTTTCGGTTTTTTTATAACTACTAGAAAACAAAATTGGGTGTAAAATTTCACCACTTTACGAACATGATAAATCTGGATTCTATTTCCGATCATACTAGTGTAAGTAGCAAGCACACGAAAAATAAAAACAACTACTACTTTCACATTTCCATTGCATTGTGCAATTTCCTGACCTAACCATAGATAGAAAATACGCACACGAACACATGAAATACATACTTTTACACAAAAGAAACTAGCAACCGAATAAGGACTTAAATCTACAGGGTAGGCTAAGGTGTAAAGGTGTAACAAAACACATATTTAGTGGTGCAAGAAACGAAAGGAATGGCTCAACAAGTTTTTCTAGGGGTATCTTACTCTAAAGATGAGAGTGAACAAAAAGGTTTATACGGAGGTTAACTAACCTGTGTGGTTAGTTAATATCACAATATGTATAGGCTTTTTGGTGTAATCTTAAAAATTTACCAGTTTAGAAAAGTCACTCCATCTATATAAAATAGTACTTATTATGGTGGTCTCGAATAGTATACCAAGCCAAGTTCTAAAGTTTACTACAGTCACCGGTACACTCATATTTTTGTGGAATTTTGGGTAAAAATTAGGAAACAGATTAGGCTTAATTATCACAATATGGAAATCTACTATCTAAATATAGGAGCGTTTGTCAAGGGTGATATTGCCCCAAAATTTTGTAGGAATGACACGTGGAAACCCTTAAATATTTACAACCGTCGGATTATTTTCTCTCAATTACACCCTACATTAATTATCACCTAAATCAGTAACACATTTTTCTCACAAACAACGCCTAAAAATTAATACCGTAACCCAAAAATTTCTTCCAAATCAATTATCAATCCCTAATAATAATCATAAATCACCTAAAAATCGTTTGTGTTTGTGATTTTGTATTTGTTTTAATGGTTTGTGCATCTAATCGATTCAGGTTACAGGTTAGGTTTATTGTTTTTATGTTTTTTTATGTTTGTTATATTTTTTGTTCCTATGATTCCAAACCCTTACCCACCATTCCATCATCAAATAATTATTCAGTCGTCAATGATTCACAAAGCAAACAAAAAAAGGGACGAATAAAGGTATGATTATTTTAGAAAGAAACCTTAATACGATTTTGATGTCAAAGATAACACTATTCATTATTTTCGAAAAAAACCCTAATTTGATTTTTCATCAGTCGTGGTTTCATTGATTCTTTGATTTGTGGTTTGTTTGATTGATTAGTTGATGGATTATATGATACCCTTGCTTTTATTTTGATTCAATTTAATTTTGATGACATTTGTTTTTTAGATAATTAATTTTTTATATTATGTTTAGGATGGAGATGATGAAACATCATCAAGCTTAGAAGATGATACAACACAACCAGTGAATGAGGCTTAATCACCATAGGCCGCCATAACTTTAAACCCATTTCCCTAATCATTCTAAACCATGACTACTGCTGTAACCACCACACTCTCAGTTAAGTCCTCCAACTCAGGTTGTTTCTTAGTTTTTATTTTATTTATATTCAAATTGCTTATTAAAAGAATATTTGTTAAATGGGATTGGATATAATGATAGGTTTAACTTTTGTATACAGAGATCGGGCGATCATAGTGAGAAGAATATGGCCTAATGTTGCAGCTATTGTTAATGATTTTAATCAAGGTTAGAAACGCATTATGTTAGTAACAAACACTTACATTATTACTATTAATTTGCATGGATGTTAGTACCCAAGCCTTTCATTTTAAAGGCACAACATAATAGGGTATGCCATTTTTCTTACTATCTCAAACATCCGTTTTAGGCTTGGTGTGTGACGATCATATTATCTTACTTTTTTCCTTACGCCATGGTTTTCATGTCTCTGCAAACACATCAAGGTCAGACTTACACACCCCTATTTCCTTTTTGGTTTCTTATATTGATTTTTCATTCTAATGCTTTTGATATAGTACACTTTATGGTTGCACCAGATGGCATGATGCAAGAACTTATGATGCTAAAACTAAGACGGGACGCCCAAATTAATCAATCAGGGATGAGTAAGACTACAGGAATGGAGAAAACAATGGTTTAAAAATTGCAGTTGATCTTTGTGGTGAGTTTTCATGTCTCATTCAGCTATTTGACAACTTGACCTATGATCAGTAGTAAATCCATTCACATGGCCTTTAACAAGCTGTAGCATGAAACATTTATTTATGCAAGCATGACAACCTTTATAGATCATCTGAACTTTGCTTTAATGGTAGTTGCAGAGAGGTATAGGTTACAACTATCCATGGGCAGCATGTGCTCAAATATGATTTAATGCCTTGATACATGACTTATTTGGTATGATTTTGATCTAAGTTGGTATAAAATTTTGATAGAATGAACGTGTTGACGTAGGCATGTATAATTTATATAAACTATACAATGTATATATTATATACGGAAGATGTTGGTTCACGATTGGCTTTTGCTTATTTTCCTATAAATCTTGAGGGTTCTCCCACATAACTTTAGCATTTCAAAGTAGCTACAAGCTATTAGGTACATGTTATGCAACATACAAAACTTATGTTCTCTAATTAACCCATACCTTATAATTTATGATTTATATGCAATATTATTAACTTATAAGCTATTGACTTTGCATTATTTTAATTTAGTTTTCATTGACTTCTAAAACTACACAGGTCAGGAAGGGAATTCTACTTCAAACTGTCTCCAATAGTCAAGGTACGTGAATACGACTAATGCTGCTTTAGAATTAGTGTTTCTTTTACGAAGAATACTAAACACATGAAACTTTTGGAGCGTAGTGTTTCACGAACTTTTCCTCGATGCATACATTGTGTTTATCTTGCTGCCATTATCGCCTTTTATGCCAAGTATGTTTGAATTGTGTCTCCAAATAGTTTGAATTGTTGCTCCAAATAGTTTGAATTATGGGGTATTAATTTTGTAGTATTGCTACTTGCATATGTTCTGATGTTATATTCATTGGATTTTGAAGGCGAGGTCTGTTATGATTATGGAGGCAATGATTAAAGGTCTCCCTATCATCCTCAATGACTATATTCGAGGACATGTATGTTAATTCTACATCTTTATATTTTAATGATCTTAGAGAATATAAAGATACCCTTACAAATGAGCGATTAAAGTTTGTAGGATTTTATTTTTCAGGACGCTATAAATTTGGAAAACATCACCTCAAATAAGTAATTGGTTTTTGAATTCGTAAAGAGGACTAATTCTGGTTGAGAACATTCTTCATGTTCACTTAATCTCTAAAGGCATTCAAGATTTCTCTTTTGATAATTTTTCTTTAATCGTGTTTTGCAGGAGCTGCTGCAAGGTTTTAGGGAAGGGAAAAAGGAAACATATGAGTGCTTGAGTCGGTGGTGTTCATATTATTTGGTTTCTCGAGTTCAGGTTTATCCATTGAGTTCAAAGTTTTAGTTGTAAAGTCATGTGGCTATCATAACTAAATTAGATTTATTGGCATACCAAACTGATTTTTGAGGTGCATACCAAACTGATTTATTGGCCCACATAACCGTCTGAAACAAGTACGTAAAACAAAATCAGAACCAACTTGCTATCACAAACAACAAGTTGGAATCACAGAATTTGAGCTGTAGCAGCCCACAATTTTATAAGCTGCAGAAACAAAATCCTTGCAGTTTGGGGTTTAGGATTATGACTCTTTTGGATTATGGATGAGATTATGAACTTCTTCTTTTTTGCGCATACCAACATCCAATGATTAATGAAATGCATACCATGATCTTAACACTGCTGACTTTTGTATATTTTAGGTGGACGTGGCAAAATGGTCTGGTCAGGCTGGCTGGCAGAAGATCAAAATCGGTTGGATCAGGTCAGATTGTCCAATTTTTCTTGAAATTTGTAAATATAAACTTTAGACACTTAGTGTGTCGAATATGATTCAACGCGTTTCCTTATGAATCAATACTTTATTAGAAAGATTGTTAATGAATTAAATGTTAGACCTTTCTTTATTGACCACCCTAATAGCTTATTAGCTTACGATGTGTCAAAATAAATTACAACATTGGATTGCCTTATCACAACTGATTTTAAAAAATCCAAAGCTTTTTTAATAAGCTGTCCATGGCTGCTTAAATAAGCTTACCCAAACTCCCCCATAGTTGTGTAGCTGCACCAAAGTGTGCTAAAAATTCTATATACCAAACACATATACTCGCTTACGAGACTTGCGTCACACTAAACATATAAGCTGATTAGTTGCCTTACGTATATTTAGATGTCCTTATATGATGAATTTTTTCTCGGATTTTAGGATTTTGCTTATTGTCAGTGCTTATCAAACTATAAATTGTTGCCCTTTTATACGATAATAAACATTTTTGGGGGTGGATCTTGATTACAAAATAGCAAAGAAAGAACTTCCCCTTCAAATTGCTAAAGATCGCAAGACAGACCGTGCTTACATTCCGCCACTTAATTTGTTTGAAGATCATTCGCATAATGATTCATTTTACAGTGACGAGGAGAATTTTGAAGGTTTGGATTACGAAGATGCGCATTTAGGATTTGATCCTGAAAAATCTCTTAAGTTTCATTATTTGATTTTGTAAGGATTTTTTAAATCTTTTTTATCAATGTAATTCGTATGCTTATGATATATGAATTTGAATCTTTTATATTAACCACCTCATCACTTATATATTGGTTAAAAAGTTTGATGTATTTGATTGTTCTAATTCTTATATAACACTGCAAACATCCTTTTGAGAGTATGAATTCCTGTTTTTTTAAATGACATATGAATGATTAGTTACACAAGATTATGAGTTGTGGATATATGTTTCTTTTACGATTATGAGTCACAAAATCTTTGTTTTATTGTAAACATCTAATTTAGTTTAATGATACCTTCAAAACTATGTTAAGAATCTTATCTTGAATAATTCTTGAAGCTAGCCGCCTATGGGGCGGGACTTGAATCTAGTTAGGGTTATGTGTGCGTGTTATGCAACTAATAATTTCACAAAAATATGCTAAAAAAATTAAATTTGAGTATAAATTAGGCATATTAATGTTGAAATAAGGAAAAGTAGTGTTCTAATTTTCCTCCTCCCACTTGAGATATACAACGACCACGTTGTATAAATATAATATGAAAAACAAGAAATTAAAGAATCAGAACAGATTACTCCCCTGAGATTTGCCCGGTATGATCCTCCATGTTACATATATGAGCAAGGATGTGTGTTATAAAAGCGTCTGTATGCCCGCATGACTACAACACACATAAGTTCCAGATAATAAGTATCACCAAATTCTTCATCTCATTCAGTAGGTTCCTGTATTAATGCTCAAAAAACAAAAGAAATTATATCTCCGAATAATTGTTGGTTAGAAAATAAAAACTAAAAACTAAAACTGTACAGGAAGTCGATATGTCGTATCTATGTTTCAGGTTACGCCGTATTAAGACCTGTAAGAAAACAATCCTAAGTATGGGTCAGAGGTCGAATACGCTGTATTCGTTTAACGAATACGCCGTATCGACAAGTCTGACAATAATGTTTTAAAGTGCAGGAAAATAAAATGGATAACGTCCAGGTGGGGTCAATATGCCGTATCCATAGAGTTTGGATACGCTGTATCGACTACCTGGGAAGACAGACTCGATAACAAAATTAAAAATACATTCCGAGTTGTCTCCCGGTTAGTACTTTTGTTTACAGAAAAGTCTTTAAGTTAGACTTCCTTCCAGCTCTACGTTGCATCTACTTCGAACTCAATAACTTCTTCATCCTCCTTATCAATATTCCCTTCGCAATATTTCTTTAATTGTTGTCCATTAACTTTGAAACTAAACCCGTTCTTATCAGTGATATCTACAGCTTCGTATGGGTATACCGTCTTAACTATATTCGGACTGTACCATTTTGATTTAAGCTTACCTGGGTGCATCCTTAAACGAGAATTAAATAATAAGACGCTGTCTCCTACTTTAAAATCTTTATTTCCGCGGAGTCTAGAGTCATGCCACCTCTTAGTTCTTTCTTTATAAATCCTAGTATTCTCATAAGCTCCATCTCTCAATTCAGCTAACTTATTAAGTTGCAAAAAACAATTTTTACTGGCGGCCGATAAGTCCATATTACATTGCTTAAAGGCCCAATATGCTTTATGCTCAATTTCCACCGGTAAATGACACGCTTTACCATAGACTAATCTAAAGGGGGTACATCCCGTCGGTGTCTTGTAAGTAGTCCTAAATGCACATAATGCATCGTTAAGTTTTTTCGACCAATCCTTAGGATTATACCCCACTTATCTCTCCAGAATACCCTTAATTACCCTGTTGGTTACTTCAGTTTGTCCATTAGACTGAGGGTGATATGCGGTTGATAGTTTGTGAGTCAACCTATATTTTTGTAGAGCTCTTTCGAGCTGAGAGTTACAAAAATGTGTTCCCCGATCACTAATCAGAACCTTAGGAACTCCAAACCTAGCAAACAACCCTTTCAAAAATTTAACCACTACGCGCGCGTCATTTGTAGGAAGTGCTTGAGTTTTGACCCATTTGGACACATAATCAACGCTACTAATATATATTTATTACCCCTTGAGTCAGGAAAAGGTCCCATAAAATCTAATCCCCAAATGTCGAATACTTTATATACTTAAATATTGTTTTGAGACATCTCACTTCTTGATGATATATTTCCTGATCTCTGACATGCACCACACCTCATCACCTAATCTTTAGCATCCTTAAAAATATTAGGCCAAAAGAATCCGGACTCATAAACCTTTCTTCTAGTGACACAAGCACTATGATGTCCTCCAGTTGGTCTAGAGTGGCAGTGTGCTAAGATTTCAAAGATTTCGCTCCCAGCCACACATCTTCTCATTATATTATCGGAACATAACTTGAATGCATAGAGTTCATCCCAGAAATAGTTCTTTACTTGAGAATAAAACATTTTTCTTCTTTTGGACGTCCATTTTAGAGGAAAGTCCTTCCCGACATTATAATTGACATAATCCGCATACCATGGCTCAACGTCATTAACCTTAGCTTTTAACATCTTTAAATGCTCATCAGGGAATTCGTTAGAAATTTCCCTCTCAGTTAATACTTCCATGTGGGGGTTCGCTAGTCTAGACAAGTGATATGCGGCCAGATTTCCCCCCCTCTCTTTAATTTCAATATTAAACCCTTGAAGTAGCAGAACCCTTGAATAAGTCTAGGCTTAGCATCCTGTTTATTGAACAAGTACTTCAAATTTGAATGACCAGTGTAAACCATAGTTTATGATAAAATAAGATAAGGACGAAATTTATCAAAGGCGAAAACAACTGCAAGAAGTTCTGTGGAAAACTAGAAGGGAGGGGGCAGGTTGAATAGTTTTCTTCATTAATTGTTATCTTTTCAAAAAATTTTCTTGAAACTTTGTGTGAAATGACTTGATGTTGATCTTGGTTTGTTCAAATATAAAAGTAAGTAAAAGAAAGAGTAAGAGAGATATAACCGGGACACAAGTATTTATAGTGGTTCGGCTACAAGGATACCTTCCTTGCCCTACTCCACTCCCTGAGTCACCTACTCGAGAGTTTGTTAAACACTAGTCACCAATCTCCTTTTAACCGGCGGAGAAGCCTCACAACAATGGTTACACTTCTTTAATAATACAAAGCTAAATAACGGATTCTTCACACGGTAGAATCGAATCAACACAACTACACTTGATATACAGATGATGAATGGACTAACAAATATAAAGGAATGGTCAAGGCTCAACAATATGATCTTGAAAGAGTTATGGAGATCGAATGCAAGGTACTTGAAACTTGATCGTCTCAGATGAATGCTCAGTAATTCCATTTTTGAAGTAAATTACCTACAAGAGGCTAAGAAGAAATATGAAAGAACTAGAGAGAAAGATCAGTAGATAAGAGAATATTTCTTAATGAGAAGGTGTGTGAAAACATGAGAAATGGCTTGGTATTTATAGCCAAAAATATTATTGTAGCCCGATTCCGCCGGTGCCATTAGAGAATGGAACCGGCAGCCAAAAACAATGGAACCGGCCAACAGTAACCAAATTCGAATTTTGATTCTTAAGATTAGATTTGCTGCATTTGATTAGGTCATGCATGATGTAATTAGATGGGAAATTAAAAAACATTTTTGTGTATAATTTTGGTTCACATAAAATAATGTATACACATTTTTATGTCACTTTGTGTTTTTGTGAAAGCTTGTGTTTTTAGAGAGGGTTTTTGCATAATGTTACTTCAAGTTTTTTTCATCAATAAAACAATGAAGATCGCGGAATAGAAATAAGCGTTTTTACCAGTTTATTTGTATTAACAATCTCCCCCTTTTTGTTGATGACAAAACCCAAAGTTTAAAATTGATTAAGAGCAGGTTATTACTGAATTTTAGTTAGTTTTAATCAATTGGTCTCTTCTCCCCTTTTGTCGAAACAAAAAGATGGAATAGGTTAGTTCATATTTCCTGAGAAATGGTCAACTCCCCCTTGAGAGGTGCATAGATGTCTGCAAAAAAATAGGTTAAATAGAATGGGACATACTCCCCTTGCTATGTGAGTACCTACAAAGAAATGGTCAACTCCCCCTTGAGAGGTGCATAGATGTCTTCTGTAGTACCGGCTAGCCGGTGCTGTTCCTAGAAAGGAACCGGCTTGTTATCAAACAAAAGCGGCTGACCAAAAAAGTCTATGTCTACGAAATTTAAACAAGAAAAATGCTCATATGACAACAATAGATAACATTCATTTAAGATAATGAAGCATTTAAATATATTACATTAAAACAACAAAGAGCAAGAGATTCTTAACAAATCAACTATTTTATTCTAGCATTCTAGGCTTATTTCTAGTAATTGTGCATGAGAACATTTAGGCGGTCAAGAATGTGATTGAAAATGAATCTCACTTCTCCTTGGAAGTTGTCGATGATGACTTGAGTTCGTTGGCAATGTTTACAAAACATTTCATGAGTAAGCATGGGAAAAGGATTGTTGGGTCTTAGTGGCGGAAGTGGTGGGACGTTAGAAGGTAGATTTGGTGAACATTGCGGTGGAAATGGTAGGTTAGGTGGTTCCATGTTTGGAGTGGGAGAGGGAAATGATGAATCAATGGGTGGAATGGGAGGTGGTTCGTTAGCTAGACGTTCAATGGTATCAAATGATGGACGAGGAGGTGGAGGATTGGTTGTTGCAGGTGGAAGATCCTCAAGCGAGTTGAGAAAAGCTTAAGGAGAGGTAG
>BQNB010134026.1:0-18374 GCA_026074375.1 Tanacetum coccineum | reverse complement strand
ACATTCCAGTAACGTAATCATGGAGTCGGTGAGCGTTTACAAGGACACCTGGTATCATACCAAGTATTGGCCAATTTGTTGGGATAACACTTCTCCGTTTTTGAAAATTATATACATATATGAAAAACAACATGAAAATGAAAAATGAAGACAGAACGACACAGCACGGGAGAAAGGCCATAAGGAAGACATATGACAGAAGAAGAGATGAGTTTATGCTTTATAGAAAGAACTGAAACACGAAAGAAACCTTTAGCCGTAAATGTTGTTTCTCTCTATAGACAATCACAAAGAAGTAAAAACAAAGAATGATAAGGACCTATTACTACATCAGTACAAAGACAGTCATCTTCAACATCTATTGCTCTCATAAGTACAACTAATTCACATGCAATCGTCGCGTGTTTGTTGACATTTAACTATATTTACAAACATATTTCCTTTCACCTATTTACGATACCTAAACTTTATCTTGGTAAAGTATGTCTTGTCGTCAAATAAGCTTCTACCTAAACGTTATCTAATTTTTCATACCAGCTATTTCTTACATCTTACGTATAAACAAATTACTGAGGATTACTACTAAAGATATCTGAAAAAGAAAATTACAATCTGTATTTTCTTTTTTGAAATTCTTTTGCCAGATTACAAAAAGTAGCAGTCAATCATTTATTTTTTCCATGTACGTGAAGATAACTGTAAACGCAAGTTACTCATAGAAATATATGTAACTACATGTGTATACTTTAATTTTATATAACAACACAATTTGTCACCTTATCATTTTGTAAGTGTTTCATTTAGCAAAAACTATGCATTAATATTTGTAAGGGTTAATGGCATATAATAGCAACGTACTTTTCCATTTGAGCCATTATCAGATATGAACTCCAAAAAGTATCACAATACCCATCGAACTTTATATGAACCGATCCGATATCAGCAACTTGACCATTTTTTCTTACAAAATTCACGTCATGTGACACATGTACATGTCATGTCCCTTCTTTTAGAGCGTTAGGTTCCATGTCAGCCCCTAATACACACCGTTAGGTTGTCTTCCCCAATAAAAACACATATAACCCTAACACTAACGCATACAACCTAACGGTGTGTATTAGGGGCTGACATGGAACATATCGCTCTAAAAGAAGGGACATGACATGTACATGTGTCACATGACGTGAATTTTGTAAGAAAAAATGGTCAAGTTGCTGATATCGGATCGGTTCATATAAAGTTCGATGTGTATTGTGATACTTTTTGGAGTTCATATCTGATAATGGCTCAAATGGGAAAGTACGTTGCTATTATATGCCATTAACCCTTTCAGCTACTATAATCTTTATTTAAGGTGAGTTCTTGTAGCCCCACTTTTTAAACTCTTTTCTGTTGGGAGAAAATGATACTCAAATCTATTTAACTGCTTTTACTTCTGTGTAAAACCTCTTATTCTTTGGACAATGCTATGTGCCTATGATTGCTTTTGTGAATGCCACAACTTCTGCATAAGACTACTTAGCCGACTGTGTAGCTCCAGCTGGTAGGCGATAGGTTTGGAAATCTATAAGCGCGTCGACTACTATTGATTTGTGATTTGGTTTGGACTACTATGGTATGATGTGTTGTTATGTTGGAAATCTAAATACTACTGCATGGATTCTGTTTTCATATTGCACTATTGTCCACTATTAAACTCTAGCACAACAACTGGGTTTACTTCTAAACCTACGAGCTCACCAACTTTATGTTGACCTTTCGAGTATCATTTTCAGGTGTGATTAACATTTATTATTTGAAGGTATTGATAATCAAAGACCCCCATTCACAGAATGATTTCTAAAGACAAAGGGTTCCCATTATTGGAGATTGTATTTTCTGAAACATTGTAAATCTAAATTTCTTGTAAATCATGTATAGAGAATGTCCATTTTTCTAAAATAAAAACGCAACTATAACCAAACATAAGTTTTCATAAAACCTCGAACATGATAAAAGTTAACTAGCCTGAGCATTTCTTCATTTTTCCTATATTATGCATAGCCTGATCAACTATGCCTAATTCACAAAGGACCATGGAATGATGGGGGTAGTTTCCTTAAGTTATGTTAGGGTGAGTACAAAATCCTAAGATAACGGAACTTTTGAACCAACCAATACTGGCACTGTTTAAAAAAGGTAAAGCCGTTCTGACAGATCTACCTTTTATAAGATTGTAAAAGGTTCGCGTGCCCACTTGGATGTTGCGCTGCACATAAACTTTTACTTTAAAATCTCGAAATGGAAACAAGTCCATAATTTCCTTCTTTACACAATTAATTACAGGCATCCACGTAGTTGTTTTCAGTGTTATGTAGGTTTTATAGAGTTGACAACGTGATATTTTTTTTTGGATTTGTTGTTTTCTTATAAATTATTCAATTTTAAAGATTTATCTAGACCTGTTTAACTATTTAATGCTTTTCGTGTTTGTGTAAACATATAATCTTCGTTCCTCTTTGGTATTGGCGCTATGTTTCTTCCTGGATAGAGTATATGATGTTTTCTACAAGATTTAATATTCTTTATGTATCTTTGCTTCCTCTACACATATAGTGTTTCTACATCCAGACTACTTTCCAAACATAAGTCTATGTCGTAGGTGTAGCGGGATGGACCAATGGACTCAAGTTGGCAGTGATTCTGCCAAAATCACACATTGTGTCAAAAAAATATTATGAACCGAACCCGCCCGTTGGGCGGGTTATGTTACTAGTGTATATATATATATATATATATATATATATATATATATATATATATATATATATATATATATATATATATATATATAAGGATAATACCAATTAAAGAGAGAGTAAGTATTCCGTAAGGTTTTTAAGAAGGAAAATTGCTTTTAACCAAAGCAAAATCCAAAACCTTCCCGAGTCGTTTCCCGACGATGCGTGAATTTGAGAATCGAGTTTAAGTTCGTGGTCGAGTGATTGAATGATCAAATGTTTGATTTGATTTGGGATTCTATTTCTACAAATAAGATGCAAAAACAAGTAAACGCAAGCCTAAAACGAAAGCAACTAAAGTTAAATCACGAAAAACGATAACGGGATCCTAAACCCGTGTTTTGAAAACCTAAATTCCAAAATTTTAACACTACAAATGTAAATTAAATTTTTAAATGTCCTAAATGATAAAAGAAAATTTTAAAAAAAGAATTATATTTTTTTGACTTTTATATTATTTATTATGAATTAAAAACTGTTTTAATAAACAAATTAATTAAAAATACTAAACTAATTTGGAAAATTATGAAAAATTCAAGAAAAGTCCTTTGAACAATTCTAAGCCTAGAAAAAATAAAATGGGTCAGACAGCTTATTGGAATAAGCTATAAATAAGCAAAAAATGGCTGAAAGCTTAAAATGGAAAACAAGTGTTAAGTATTAAATGTTGTGGAGTCTTAACGAAAAAGACCCAAGGGCGAGTTGGTTAGTGTGTGGTGTGTTAACACGTTTAAGGTTGAGGTCCCGGATTTGAAACTGGGGCCTCCCTATACTCCTAAACGTTTTTATTTTTTAAAACTTCTTTTTGCAAAAGCTTCTAATAAGCTATATTACCAACTTTAACAAAAACACTTTTTTTTGAAACCAAAAATAAGCCTGAAATAAGCTAAATAAGGTGACAGTTTTGGTTTTCTAACTAAGTGACAATTTGCTTAGACTGTTTAGCTTTTAAAAACTAAATAATATAAGGAAACAACAAAATAAAATAAGCTTAAACCAATATACAACGTACACCTAATAGCATTATGAATCACAATTAAGATAATAAAATGAGCTAAAATTAAGCTAAAAGGACAGATCACTTAAAAGGGCTTTTATACTTTAAATCCTAACTGTTAAATGCTAATAAACTTAACATATGTCTAACCTAAGCAAAATACAAGCTAAAAGTACTCTTAACCTATCTAAATAAGCAAGACTAAACACAATTTACGCAAATCCAATAAGCCATAAGCTAAGAGAAGCAAATACGCTTTTTGGCCAAAAATGTCAACCAAACAGCCTAAGGGGACATTTTCGAGCTTATTTTTAAAGGCCTTAAGCTATCCTTATGTCTTGATGACCTAAATAAAATCTAGCTTATACATTAAGCTACAAGAATCAGCAAATCATAAGTAGTTTGAAACACATATAAGCTATGAACAAGACTTATGAAAATGGCTGTTTAACTCAGTATATGCTGAGTTTTTTCAGTTTTTGTAAAGACTAAAAAGGGCTTACTGCAGGCCTATTTTTAACTAAGTGAATAAGCTCTAAACCTCTAAATAAGCTCTTTTAATGATGAAGTCCCTTTATCTAATGGAACCGAATGCTAAGAAAATTAGTCCTAATATCAAGCTTAATTACCTAATTTTCTACAAGTAAAACGATAGTCTTTAACTACTTTATGAATCACTGAGACTAATGACTTAAGACAGGCTTTTGACTAAAACACAAATTCATAAAAGTGCACTCTTAATACAACCAATTTCTCTGCCACTTTCTAAGCTATAAACAAGCTCATAAAAAACAAAAAATAATAATGACACCCCAACAACGTCACTAATAAGAACATAAGCAAATATGCTAAAAATTCAAAGACTCAATACCCACAGTATTAAACCATAAACTTCTATATTCTTTGAAAAAAGTGTTTAAACCTTAAAAACTTTTGAAAACCTAATTTGAAGAACTTAAAAGAGCTTGTCAATTTGGCTTTTAACCCAAAGTGGAATCTCATGCGTTATTAACATGAGTTTAATATGCTTGTGCCAAAACCACTCTAAACTTTTCAAAACTCCATGTTATAAGCTTAGAAGCGTTATAGAACACTTATGAAAAACTCATAAACACATTGAGCACAAGGTAAAATAAAGACAAAATCAGCAATTCTATCACAAATTTAAGCACTTTAATAATAAGCAAATAAATTAAGCGTTTAAAGCAAACATAAGTCAGTTTCCAATACGAAAAGCATAAGTAAATGAAATTCAAGCAATAAAGCATGGCTTAAATAAAGCAATGAATAACATATGCATGCAATAATATAGCAAAAAAATAACAATAAATAAGCAGTAATAAGCAATAAGCAGTTTTAAGTAAAAAATAAAAAGAGAGAGTACCTTGCCCTTTGCTCTAAACAAGGGTAAATAAGCTCTTAAGAGCTTTGTCTACAAGCTCCAGCTTATCAAAGATAAGCTGGTAAAACCCATAAGCCCTTCCAGGTTTGGCTTATCATCCATATAGCTTTTTTTGAGTGATTTTTGAGTGAAAAGGACTTAAGCTATATAAACTAATGACAAATAATAAATTTATATAGCTTAAGTTTTAGAACTGTTTCTAACTAGTAAACTTAAGTAACAAGTAAAACAGCTTAAGAGAGCTTATAAAACATTTTTATAACATAAAATGCATTAACATAAAAACAGGATTTTAACATAAAAACTTAAATTTCATTAAAACTTAAAAACAAGAGTACAAGACTTTTAAAAAAGTACAATAAGCTGAAAAACTTGGAAAAGCTGTAAATTACAATAGGTTAAAGTACTAAAAAGCTAGATAAAAACTTGATAAAAAACTAGATGCTCTTGGCTGCCAATGGTCTTCTCTTTTATAGCCGAATGAGAAGGTTCTAGGTCTTGAAGGTGTGTTTCTTGTGTGAGTGAGCTCGAAGTCTTCATCATAGCCCTTCATTTTGCTTTAGCTCTAAGTTCTTGAATCATAGATATTGAATTTGGTCCTTGTCTCATCAACGAATCAAAAAGTAGAGGATTGCCAAGATGGAATTGGCACCTTGTGAAGTGGGGTTGAGTGGGAAAGTGATGGGTTTGTTTTGGGGTGCAGGGGTCGAGGTGAGAGCGACAAGGATGATGAATAGTAATTATGGCGGGAAGGTTTGATTTGGGGTAACGGGTTAATGGTTAGGGTAATGGGGTTAGTCCCCTGTTTTTGTTAAGGACTGGCACCGTTAGTCCTTTTAGACTAACGATGCAAAGAGGGAAGGACCAGCTGTGTAAAAGAGTTAAGGGTGTAATGGGGTTATGGATTGGGCTTATATTTGGGTCGGGTTAAGTATAGATTGGAATTTGGGCTTTTAATTATACAACAAGGCTTATTGGGCTGTCTTTGTCGATTAGATAGGTACGGGATGACCCGATAAGATTTCTTTGGTTTCGGCTTCGTCTTTGACTTGTTGACTTTGACTTTGACTTTTTACTTTTTGACTTTAACTTTGACTTTTTACGCTCTTTCCATTCTCGTGCTCGGTTTTGGCTTCGTTTTTGTCCTTTAGTGAATATCCGTTACCTGCACAGTATACAAAGCAAAACAAACATATATTTGGCATTTTATGTCCGTTTTTGGTCATTTAGGCTCGTTTTAATAGGTAAAAGGTATGTGTAATTAAGCACATACCAGCTTTTTTCTTTATACCCTTTATCCTTGCATTTCTTTTTCATTCTTCAACCCCTTCAATGCTTACCAAAACTTCATCATTAGCATCTTGTTGGGTTTGTTCCAGTACTAGCTCTGTCTTAGACGACATTATTCCCTTTTCTCACTTTACTCCTTTTATCAAATTATACCAAGGACTTCCTAACTATTGGAATGTCCCTGGGTAGATCTCGGTCATGGCTGGATCATGGGAACAAATACCTATACTTAAACACCTTATAACTCCAATAAAAGTAAGTACATGGTCGGTCTTTGGGTATTGTTCTCATTGCCTTAAAACCATTTGAAAAACTCAATCAAGGTACTTGTGATATATATCAAAACATTTGTACCTCGATAGTTTTACTCTTCAGAAATGCTCCCCCTCAACATATGCATCGATAACCGAAAGTGTTTAGCATGTTGAGGGAGGAGACCGCACTTGAGTCTTTACTGATCACATATTACAATATTACCTGATAAGCATCCAAGGAGGTCTCGGGTGTTTTTTTGTGTCGGTTTTCCTTAAAACTCAAAAATCTCGTCTTTAAAATATTACCGGAAGTTACTTACTATTTTTATTCAACTCAAAAAATACTTTTCTAAGAACTTAGAGTATTTACACGGCATATTTCCAATTTACACTTCCAAAACTCATTTTGAACATTAACGGACGTGCCGGGACTCGTTTTCCGGCATTTCAAGCTATACACGGGACAAACCTCCCGGAACATAATCAACATAATAAAAAGCCTCTAAAAAGGATTATTATACACAATAACAACATAAAATACTCAATCTCGTTAATACACCACCGTCGACACGGTACTTGTTCTAACGAAACTGACAAAAGTTAAATAGTCAAAGGACCATAGAACATTCAAATCTCATAAAAGGGCAAGGGTTACTGTGTACGCTTTTATATGTTTTTTCGTTCTTGTACGTTTTCACACTCTTTTTATATTTTCTATGTTTGTATACGTTTGTGTACGTTTTCATACATTTTTATTTGTTTTATATATGTTTTGTATGCATTTTTATGCGCTCTTGTACGGATGAAAACGTTTTAAAACCGTATAATAAAATCCAGTAAGTACAAAAATGCATAAAAAAGTAAAATGCAAATGCCACATCTACATATCACTAAACTGTTGCAAATGCCACCCTTTTAGGGTTTTTTTAATCATTTGTAATATTTTTATAATTTATTTTTTATTATAAAATTATGAAACGAAAAGTGCGAAACACAAAATATAAATGTTAATAAGTTAAAAGCATTAAACTACAAATATTAATAGTTTTGTTGAACTTTTGATATAGAACAAAAATTATAAAAACCATTTTATAATATGGAAAATGGTAAACGTATCACTCATAAGTGGCAAAATAGGTGGTTGTTATGATTGGTTTATTACAATATTAAAAAAGAGAAATGCTATATCCACAAAGAATTTATAAAAAAATGATCACATAATGACTTGACAAGTGTTTTGGTCCAATCATGTTGCTTCATGATCTCTCTTTTTACCTTTTACCTTTCATATTTAGTTGACAAATCATTATGTAAATATGTTTTTGTAAACTTTTTATAGGTGTAGCATTTCTTATTAAAAAAATATTAAAAAAATTAAGTGAATCGCATTCTTGTAATTTTCTTTTTATTTTTAATAATGATAGTTGTAACATTTTTTACATTTTTATTAGTATATTTTTATAAAATACAAAAAGTATAATTAGTTAGCTATTACTTAACAATTGCTTGTAAAAAATAAATGATAAAAAAGTCACAATTATAATTAATATTTAAAAGAAAGAGAAGATAATCATTATTTAATGATAAGTGGTTAATAATAAAAATAGGAAAATGAAATGTATGCCTAAAACTTGGACCTACAATTAAACTTAAGCATGTGATTGGTTGATTTAAAAAATTGATTTGTGAAAAGTGATGAGAGAAAAGATGTGTAAAACACTTGACAAAAAATGTATGGAGTAGGCATAACTTTATGTCTCATTTGTTGGCATATATATATCAACACTCATAAAAATAATTAAAACAAAAAAAAAACAATGATTAAACCTATAAGTGTGTATGGTTCAAGTCAAAAGTGTGTATGAATCTAGGAACCCTTAAATTAATACGTGGGAGACTGGGAGCATTATAATTATTTATGGTATTATATTGTGACGAGACACTCCACTATTGATTTATACTAGCAGGGTACCCGCGCAATACGGTGGCGAGTACCATGTGACTATATTTTGCGGCGAGCAAATGTTATTCGGTTAAACGTTTTTTTAACAATAACTATACAAATGAATGATAATTTAAACTAAAATAACTTTAAGCAATAACAATGTAAAGTATTTCATATCTAAATAAACTAAGGTCCAAACGAAAGAAGGGAACATAAGTAACATCTTTGAAACACAAGCTAAAATAGACGGGTATCCGCTTGTTGCGGCAACGGGTTCCTGTATAATTAATTTGTATAATTAATTTTTCTGGCAGGGGACTGGGCGAGGTTCAAAGGCTAGAAGAATCTTGGATGAGTGAATCCATTGTGTGTGAAGTATGATCAGTTTGTGTTATAACTTTTTGATTCTTTCATAAACCATGAGTTTTTTTATATTAAGATTTTTTAACTGACATTTTAATGTATATCAATAACATTTTTTCAGTTTTATATGTTACAAATATTGTTATGGTGATTACACTGTTTTCCCATTAAATCACTTATTCATCATTAATATAACCGTTACAAGTTTTGAGTTTACATGATGATAAATGAGATGTTACAAAAAGAATCATAATAAGCAATAAAAGCATTACTTGTAACGACCCATACTTTTAATGAGACATAAATTTTTAGGCTTTTAATTATATGTGTATGTATTGATTCCATAGCAAAAGTTAAACAAATCTATACTAATTTATTAATTTTCTTTTTAAGTAATGTTTTTTGTCTTAATTTTTTTAAGACTTCTTTTTATAGAAACTCCTAAATACATCATAAAGTAGTTAAGAATAACCGTTATAAGTTTTGAGGTTACATGATGATAAATGAGATGTTACAAAAGGAATTATAATAAGCAATGAAAGCATTACTTGTAACGGCTCATACTTTTAATGACACATAAATTTCTAGGCTTTTAATTATAAAGAACAAGAAAATCTAATTACAAATATGTATTAACAAAAAGCACCTAGTCGACGTAAATGATAAATCCTTTTTTGCGAAATCACAAATATAAAAGATGATAATAAAAAGTTTAGTAAATACATATGCCAAACTTTTTAATACCTTAGATACCTACTTTGCAAAAGCATTAATCATAAATTTTCTAAAACAAAAAAAAAACAATTACGTGATCCCAAATCAAGTTATTCGCATATGCACAATATAATTTGCATTTTTCTTGACTATGACCGCCTCGCGAATGAATCGTGAGACCATTAATCATTCTCACTCGACACAAAACCAGCAAGCTTCATTCTCTTTATCGTTCCTACAACTTGGGGACATTGAAATAAGTTATACATATCATACCAAAGAAAGGATAATGCAATAAATAATAAGATTTTTCTATGGTGTTCTATGCTACAAACGACTACACAACACTTTCACGTATCATCTCCTCATTACCAAGATTATTTAGTCCGTCTCGAATCCACTCCGAGTCTGACTCATTAAACAAAACAAATATCTGACCAAATTAGTACTATTTTCACCCCCACCATCAACATCTTGATATACCTCGTGAGCATCACTAACCGCTTATCAATACCTGCACTAATCACTTATCGATATCTGCAAGAATAACATTAATAATCTACTGAACAACCCAAAAATTTAAATTAGGTTAGCAAGATCTAACACCTCGTTTCCTTCTCATGCAACCATAAATCCATTTGTATGTCGTTGTCCATAAACGTCATCACGTGCAATATTAGTTAAAGAAAAATAAAAACTTAAAGGAAGAAGAAGAAACTAATCGTAGTGGGGAACAATCCTGAATGTGGAGAATAACATTAATAATCTACTGAACAACTCAAAAATTTAAAATATGTTAGCAAGATCTAACACCTAGTTTCCTTCTCAGGCAACCACAAATCCATTTGTATGTTGTTGTCCATAAACGTCATCAAGTGCAATATTAGTTAAAAAAATGAAAACTTAAAGGAAGAAGAAGAAACTAATCGTAGTGGGGAACAATCCTGAATGTGAAGACTTTTTCATAGAAAATAGAGTGGGATGTGTTGTTTTGTGTAAGTTTATATAGGTTTTACCAAATTGGCAGTTACAAAGTTGTAGTGACCTTTTAAATGGGTTGATTATTATGAAAAACATATACATTTAAGGTCATTTAAGGTTAGGTTACATATTGGCTTGTAAAAACGTATGCATTTAAGGTGAGATTAACTAATGACTTGTATTAAATTTCCCAAAGAAGAAATGTTTTTTACTTAAAAATTTTAAGACTTTTAAAATTAGAACGGGCTAAATGCTTTATAAAGTAGTAGAGGTGTTTGTTTCTGGGATAATCACTCTAAACAACTTAGTCACATAATTTTATAGTATGTATCAAATTTGTAGGATTTGACAGTCTACAACCTGGAAACTAGAGCGGAATAAACCCGATCTTGAAGACAATACACACCACAACAGCTTATTATGTCGACAAAAATAGTAAAGAACAAAGCACAAGATTATAACCTTAACCAAACGTTGATTAGTATTGAAAGAATGAAGTGTCAAGACCCCTCCCCCTCACCTCCTTTTATAGAGATGAGAGGGAGAACAAACCCTAAGTCGGTCATAGGCTGGCCTTGGGACACAAGTTAACCCACGACCCTTTATTTTGACTAATAACAAACTTAACACTTGACTACACTGGACTTTTGCTAAAATAAAGACTAAACCTAACAGTTTCCACCTTAGGCTTTATATTAGCCTACACCAACATTCAGAAACTCCAAGCAATGTTGTAATTTGAGTCCAGGTACCACCTTCATCAAGGCATCCGCAACATTGTGTTCACTACCCACATTCAAAACTTTAACCGTCTTTGCTTCCAAGACCTCTCTAATAAAGTGATAACGCACATTGATGTGCTTAGTCCTCTCATAAAAACATGATTCCGCGATAAGTGAATCGCGCCCTGATTATCACAATTAACTGCCACAGTGTTAAGCTCTACGCCCAACTCTTCTAAGAGTCCCCTTAGCCAAATAGCTTCCTTCACAGCCTCCGTAAGGGCCATATACTCCGCCTCTATAGTTGAAAGAGCCACCACGTGTTGTAGCATTGCCTTCCAGCTTACAACACATCCTTGTACTAAAAATGCGTAACCAGTGACAGACCTACCTTTATCCGGATCCTTAGCGTAGTCTGAATCAACAAAACCTGTTACGTCCACATGGTTGCCACGATTTGTCCCATACACCAAACCCACGTTTGTAGTACCCCGCAAATATTTCAAAATCCACTTCACTACTTTCCAATGATTTTTACCCGAATTCACCAAATATTTGCTAACTACACTTACTGCATACACTATGTATGGTCTCGTGCACACCATCAAGAACATTAAGCTCCCAACCGCATTTGCATATGACACCTTATTCATCCTTTCAACATCAAAATCCCTAACCGGGCAATCCTTTAATGACAGATTAAAGTGCCCACCCAATGGCATCTAAACCGATTTCCCATTGTCTATTCTAAAATTATTCAAAATCTTAGAAACATACCCAGATTATGACACCCTCATAATCTTGCGACTCCGATCCCTGATGATCTCCATACTAAGAATCTTCTTTGTTTCCCCGAGCTCCTTCATGTTGAACTCCTTTTTAAGCAAAGACTTGGTAGACCCAATCTCAGCCTTGCTCTTACAAGCAATCAGCATATCGTCTACATATAATATAAGATAGATATACACACCTGGTGCATAACTCTTGTAATATACGCAACTATCGTAACTGCTACGCTTAAACCCATTGCTCAGCATATACTCATCAAACCTCCTATACCATTGCTTAGGTGACTGCTTCAGACCATAAAGAAATTTCTTTAACAAACATAGCTTGTTACCTTGTTCATATCCCGGTGGCTACCTCATGCAGATCACTTCTTTAAGATTTCCATGTAAAAACGTCTTCTTTACATCAAGCTGCTCTAGCTCATAATCTTTACACGCAGTCAATGCAAGTATAACCCGAATAGATGTGTGTCGGACTACCGAAGAAAATACTTCATTGTAATCAATACCTACCCCCTGTGTGAATCCACGAGCCACCAACCTTGCCTTGTACATAGGCTTTTGAACACCTCCAATCCCTTCCTTTATCCTGAACAACCATTTGCAACTCACCAGCTTTTGCCCAGCTAGATGATCTACTAACTCCCAGGTCTTGTTCTTCCTCAGAGAATCCATCTCTTCTTTTATAGCAGCTTTCCACTTAAAATTAACTTCACAAGCAACTGCCTCTTGGTATGTCAATGGTTAATGAGTATCTTCTTCCTCTGCTACAACAAACGCGTAAGAAGCCATATTACTCTCATCTCGAAACCTCAAAGGTTTCGTTCTTATCCTTGGCTCTCTATCCTGAGCCAACTGATAATCTGTGAGATCCGGTGTCTGATCAGTTTCTTGATCCCCTATATCTTCATCATCGCCATCTTCCTGATCTGTCTGATCTTCCTTAAGCGTATGATTATTTAACCTCTGCAGTTCCCTCTCAACCTGTAATTCCTCAACAGAGTTATCAGCACCTGCATCAGAATCCTTCAACGTGTCTTTGTACATGACACTTTCATTAAGACCACGTTTCTGCTAGTGACTATTTTAGGTGATTCATCATCAAGCCTATATAGTCTGTACCCCTTCACACCCTCAAGATACCCCAAAAGAACGCATTTTACCGCTCTCGGCTTGAGCTTACCTTGTTTATCGTGTGGATATGCGACACAGCCAAAAATCCTCAACATCCCATAATCACTTGGATGTCCCGACTATATCTCTATAGGTGTCTGTTTCTCAATCGTTGTCGATGGTGACCTATTGATAAGATATGCGGCCGTACATGTCGCTTCCGCCAAAAGGTCATGGGCAATCCAGACTGAATCAATAAACAACGTACCTTATCCATGAGAGTTCTGTTCATACGTTCTGCTAGCCTATTTTTCTATGCCGTCCCGACAACTATCAGATGTCTTACAATCCCACTCTCAATGCATAGCTGCTCAAACTACTGGTTATAGAACTCAACACCATTATATGTCCCCAGCTTCTTAACCATCCTCCTAGTCTGATTCTCTACTATCTGCTTCCACTCTTTGAACTTTCCAAATGCTTCATGTTTAGACCTGAGGATATGAACCCATACCCTCCTGGAATAATCATCGACAATAGATAAGAAATACATCTTACCTCCCAATGATTCCACCGGTGACGGACCCCATAAGTCTGAATGAACATAGTCTATCACTCCCTAAGTAGTGTGCCTTCCTACACCAAAACTGACTCGATGTGACTTTCCCAGAACACAATTCTCACAAAAATTAAGCTTACAAAGACTTTTCTTGCCAAACAGCCCCTGCTTTTCTAGCACCCGTAGCCTCGCCTCGTTGATATGTCCTAGTCTTTTGTGCCAAACCTATGCAAGACTGTCTTTTTATTCAACACTAGCATTAAGCTCACCTACCATTGCATGGCCATCCAAAGAGTATACGCAATTATCCCTTCATATTCCTGATAAAACAACCCTGGAGCCATTAATCACCTTGACTTTGCCCGACTGCATATTTACGGTAAATCCCTCTTTTCTAAGAGTTTCCAGCGATATTAAGTTTCTTTTTAATTAAGGAATATAACTGACATCGTGTAACACAAAACTTGACCCATCTCTCAGTTGTATCCTCACCTTGCCAATACCTACGATCTTACACTCCATGTTGTCACCCAACTGTACACTACCCCCATCGCATTCTAGAAAATCAAAAAGAATATCTAACCTGGGTGTCATGTTGATGCGTTTTGCAAAAAGGTTTTAAATTTATAACGCGATTTACCAAACTAATTAACTAAAAAGCAAACACGTGTGGGCACGTATACCCATGTCATTCATAGTACGGTTGTTGTGGTAAGTCGGGATCGTCCAAGGGAATTATATTTGTGGTTTATTAAAATGCACTAAAGGCATAACAGATGTCACAAGCCAAAATACTATAAAAGTAATTAAAAACGTAATTCAACGAGATGCAATCAAATTACTAAAAACAACTTGTTTGGAACTAGTTTCTATATCAATGGAGTGAATGGAACATCAGGTAGATATTTAAACAATAGCACACAAAATCAAAAAGCATACAATTCCAAGTCAATGGGTAATATCATGGAATTGCATATAACACGGTTTATCCAAACGCACCTTTCGACCTATGAACGTTTTTACATTTTGATTAATTAAGAGCCATTTGTGAGAAATATGATTTTACCAATTTCTTCATTAGAGTCCTTTCGACCTATACTCTAGATTAAACCATCACGAGTCTATTTAACTTGTTTAATTCATAGTTGTCAAGTATGAATTACCAAACATATTGGCGCGCCAATATTTTGGAACAAAACATAACAAGAAGTCCTTTCGCCCTATAAATCCGGTTATGTTTCATCAACAAGATATTTAGACATGTTCCAATTCAAAGAAACTCAAAAGCGAGATCATAGTTTTATATGCCTAAATTGCCAAACACTTCATATCAATATCTACATAGTTCCAAACAAGTAAATGAAACTACTCCATATCAAATTTGATTAAAAACAACATTCCAACATAATAAATAAAGTTTAACATCATGAATAATAAGGTTTACCCAATGTAGAAATTACAATAAATAAAGAATGGGATTTAGAGCAATCCTACGAGCCTCCAATCAATCGTTACACGCTCTAACCATATGATTCCATTACTCCAGCACTTCGTAGATGTACTTGGGTTCTTCCTCTATAATTGGTAGGGTGGAAAAGGGTCTTTTGGGTTGAGTAATTGGTGGAAAATTGGCCCTTGTGGGTGAAGGGTGAATTTCATGTCTAAAAACCAAACAAGGCTCTCTTATTTATACTAGTAGCTACCCTTAGCCATTAAGTAAGTTTCTTGGGGCCAAAGATTCATGAAGGTTCTAAAATTTTGAGTTTTGAGAGTGATATGATCAGACATAGATGAGTTGGCATATTAAAATCTACATTAAGATGACTTGGGGAGCAATCAGGGTGTTTAGCCGACGGTTGGCTTTTGCTGGCCTACGGCTAGACTGGCCTGCGACTGACTTGGCCGGCCTACGGCTGGCTCGGCTTAAGGCTAGATTTGGCGGCCTTGGGCGATGAGCACATTTTGGTCCAAACATAGTCAACGCTTGTAGCTTTATCTTTTCTTCTTTGTATCTTTGTTTTGTGCATTATCTTTGAGTCTTTGGACCACTAACTTCTTGACTTTATCTTCACAAATTTACTTCACGAGACTTGTACTTGTCGGAAATTCTTTATAAATGCATAACTCTTCATTTATTGATCGTTTCTTCGTATTTTCTTCACTTTTTTGACTTTGGCTAACTAAGAACACAAGATACAACTTTGTACGAATATGAGCTAAAAAGCTCGTTAGTTGAACCAAATAGCATGCATAAAAAACAGATAAAGCTCCTAAAAATATACTCAATTTGACTGTTATCAAATTCCCCCACACTCAACATTTTATTGCCCTTAAGCAAATCTAGAATTAAAGAAAATAAAATCCACATGGTACACAAGAATGATTAGAAAATCTAGAATTTATTGATCGTTTCTTCGTATTTTCTTCACTTTCCTTGACTTTGGCTAACTAAGAACACAAGATACAACTTTGTACGAATATGAGCTAAAAAGCTCGTTAGTTGAACCAAATAGCATGCATAAAAAACATATAAAGCTCCTAAAAATATACCATTAGACTGTTATCAAATTCCCCCACACTCAACATTTTATTGCCCTTAAGCAAATCTAGAATTAAAGAAAATAAAATCCACATGGTACACAAGAATGATTAGAAAAATGCAATGCAAATCTACCAAGTACAAGTACAAGATACGATTCATCGTTTTAAGCTTTTTGGTGAAAAATCGATATGTTTGACCCAAAGGTTTTCTTGCTTGATAAATATTTCTAAGCACCTCACGAAAAAGGAATGAAGTATAATTCATTCAACACTCATTTATTTAGGTGGTGAAGTATATAAGAGAAATCACACTCATAACTCAGTCGTGACCAAATTTATTACCATAGGCTTGTACACTCTACCGACGTGGCGTAAACACCAAGCGTACATGATGACATCAAATAACGTCACTATATTATATCACTTATCCGATCTATGTTGCCCACTTTTATATAATTATTGCATTAATTGGTACTTAATTGCTTTAAAGTTGATAAATGCAGTAATTCAGAAGTGTTTTGAGAAGACAAGATAAAAGGCGCATAATTTAGAGCTAAAACAAAGACATTTGAAGATTGCTTAAATTTCACCAATACGCCGTATCCAACTTAAAAGATATGACATATTTGCGCCAAGACTTCACAAGAAAACGCGTTTGACCAATTCCTAATACGGCGTATTCACTCTGTCTACATACGCCGTATCCATGAAGATAACTATTCGAAGATACAGTAAATCAAGTAAATTGGGAATGATATCAAAGATTTATTATGAACGTAGCACGCACTCCAAGGAATCCAGCCTAATACGCCGTATCAACCTTGCTCGATACGGCGTATCGAGTCTTTTTCAGACATTATAAATAGAAGACTCAAAAATGAGTTTTTAGTGTGCAATATCACATTCTTTATACCATACTCACTAAAAGACGAATTTTAGAAGAGAAGATCAACCACCAAGGTCAAGCATTGATCACCAATCCATTAAAGACATCGTGTAATTTTTACTCTCGTAATCGTTCGCTTTTAATTTTTGATTATGTTTGTATAATTACAATGGTTGCGGGCTAATACCCTTGGGTATTATCCATCTTAATGAAAGTTCAATGTTTGGTTTGTTTCAAAATCGATTTTTTAATTTATCGTTGATTGTTTAATTATGTTTATCACCTCATACTTGTTTATGTGTTTGAATATGCGACCTATCATTCAACTGGATCTAGTGATACGGACCAAGTAATCTAGATACCGGGATAGCTCTCCATATGTGTTTCATATTACTGGACCAATAGGATCACAAATAACGTTGTCTTTGTCTTTGAATTATGAGCTTAGTTGGACCAGTAGGTGACCCGTTTATGTTTCAGCAATCATGATTTTAATTAACTGATAAAGATTGGAATAGTGGACTACCAATATATAAAACATCCTCAAACAATAAGTGGGTAAAGTCCCGTTGGGCTAGGGTTTTAACAGGATCGCCACTGCTTTAATTCTCTAAGATATATTATAATTAAACTAAAGGATGCTTTATGCGGATGCGTTAATTGTGACAGGATTAATCGTATCTAGGTCTTAGGATGATGTCCCGCCTAAGTCTTAAGAATGATATGCCGCTTCGAGATAAGTAAATTGATATGTGTGAAAACACATATCCGTTTTATATCAAAATAAACATTAAAAAGACAAAATTATGCTTTAAATGCTTGAATATTGCTTGTTTTGTCTCTGTGATAGTGTAGGTGCGGATATTGCAAAAATCATAAGAAAACGAACAAAACCTGGGAAAACACGAACACGAGAACGGAAGAGCACGCAAAAAGCCAGGAGGAAGCTATCAAAGTTAAACTGTGGTCAACCTTCAGTCAACTTGGTCAACAAAAGTCAAAATCATAAAAAGAAAAAAAATCCCAAAAGTTACAATCC